>VWYK01112989.1:0-16897 GCA_013399775.1 Semnornis frantzii | reverse complement strand
TAATTTTTAATCCTTTCATTATGCAGACATTAATGTATTTATGCTAAAAAGTAAAGTGTCACACTTCCACAAAATTCTAGAAATGCTGTAACAGCTGCAGAAGAAAACAGAAAATACATGAGAAGAACCAATTTTAAAAGGTGTTTGCCCTTCCACGTGACACCTGTAACACCAGGAGATGGCAAAAGCAGCTTAAATTCTTACTGTAGTATATCATAAAAAAAAGTGTCCACTCCAGGAGACTTGTCTGGTCATTTGCATCTGCCAAGCCACTAAAACTGCACAGTTGTAAGTGAACGCTTTTGATAATGACAGTGGAACCACGATTAGTATGATCTGTGTTAGTCAAGCAAAAGAAATGCCAGAAAAGGTTGTCTCCAAGCACAGAGTTACTGACCCAAGACGTCAGTGATGCAACAGTAAGACATTAGCACATCTCTTAACTGTAGTGGCAAAGAACCACTTAGTCAAAATGTACTTTCCTAAAGAAAAGTTTGCCTAATTGACCAGTGCTGCAAAGATGCCTGTAATTTTAGTGATGAGAATGACACTTTGTTTATGGAATTCAAGCTCAACAGATTAATATGCTGTAGAATAGCAAAGAAAATAGAAGAGTAGACTCACTGGGTCATTTCACTAGATACAGTTGAAAAGAAAAATGGTGACCTGAGGCTGTGTATTGACCCAAAAAAAATGTGAACAAATAGATAAAGAGAGAGTATTTCCATTTGCTAACTAAAACAGACACAGGCACTACTGGACTGAAATTATTTCCAAAGCTAGATGCATCCGCAGGCTTTTACCAGATACCTCTAAGTGAGAAGACTGCAGAAGCTATGAACTTTCAATGCACCATTTGTCCGTCCCTGTTTCAAAGGGGTCACATCTGTCACTAGAGCCTGAGCCAGTCCACAGAACACAAAACAGTACAACTGCTTGAAGAGCTGAACACTGTGAAACTGTTATGCTAGGGCACTGAGTCTGTAAGGAAGACTGAACAAAATATAAAGGACTCAGGCCTTTAAGAGCAAGTCAGGACAAGAGTTTGAACTAGACATAAGCAAGTTTGTTGGCCAAAAAGTTTTTGCTTAGCACTATGAAGGACAAAGCACTGCAATTTCAGCCAAATACCTTAACAATAGTATCAGAAAAGACTACTTGTATTTGTGTAACTACCATGCTTAGATATTAAGCAAATAAAAAGTTCTCACTGGACAAAGCGGCCGAATCAGGGTCAAGTCTTTCACCAATGAAAAGAGAACCACAGTGGATGAGAGACAGGGAGAGAAAGGAGGAAATGACTGATAGCGAGACCATGGTATTCCTGACAGTAGAAGCAAGGTCTGATTCCTGCTACTCAGCTTTCCTTTCATTAAATTCACTTTCCCCTTTGGTATCAAACCAACTTACTATACAGTAAATGTTTCACTCAAACTGATGGCCAAGTACTATTTTAAGTTGCTCACAATATATTTGCTTCCTCTTCTGTCATCAGTTTGGTCTTTTAACATCCATATTTGACAATTTTCAATCACTGTCTTCATACACTTAAAGTTCTCTCAACTCGTTGCTATTTTACTTCTACATCTTTTATCAAAATATGCATTTTGTCTTCTTCAGAATAGCTAAGGCATCTACTGGATGTTCACATCTACTGGAGCCTGCCAGATGTGAACTACTGCCAAAATCTCAGCATGGCAGCACAAACTTGCACGCTGCATATGAGTAAAGCAAAGCATTTACCAAAGAAAACTGGGATTTAGGACAACAAATCTCTGACACTTCTTCGGTGTTATCATACTCAGAAGATTTTTAACTTAAATCTGTGTATTTTGTCTCAACTGTCTGCCTTAAGACACGACTCCAAGCAGAATTCCAAACAACAGCTTGGAGAAGTTTACTGCAGAGGGGCTTTACCTTGAAAACTCTACCCAAGGAACTTTGTATACCAACACTTCTAGCAAATCTGCCATCATACAGAGAGTTCCTGGCTATTCCTTACAAGCCACCTCTCCAGTGGTGCTGAACTAATGCTTTGGCAGTACAGTTTAAAAAGAAAAACACAGAAACTAAACAAAACTCATCAGACCCCATCTGGAGTACTGTGTGCAGTTCTGGAGCCCCCAGCACAGGAAGGACATGGAACTGTTGGAGCAGGTCCAGAGGAGGGCCACGAAGATGATCAGAGGGCTGCAGCAGCTCTCCTATGAGGAGAGGCTACAAGAGTTTGGGCTCTGCAGCCTGGAGAAGAGAAGGCTTCCGGGAGACCTTAGAGTAGCCTTCCAGTATCTGAAGGGGACCTACAGGAAGGCTGGGGAAGGACGATTGACAAGGTCTTGTAATGACAGGACAAGGGGCAATGGGTTTAAACTGGCAGAGGGGAGATTTAAACTGGATGTTAGGAAGAAGTTCTTTCCAGTGAGGGTGGTGAGACACTGGCACAGGCTGCCCAGGGAGGTTGTGCCTGCTCCCTCCCTGGAGGTGTTCAGGGCCAGGTTGGACGAGGCCTTGTGTGACCTGTACTAGTGGGAGGTGTCCCTGCCTATGGCAGGGGGTTGGAACTAGATGATTCTGGAGGTCCCTTCCAACCTTACCACTCTATGATTCTATAACTAAATTCCAATTCTCAGTACAATCCCCATCCTTCCATCTCAATGAACATAGTTTGTCAATACTTACTAATATTTAGCCATTTAAGAAAACATAATGGCATGCTGCTCAGTATTTCATTTCATACAAATGCTTAGCTTCCCAATTCAAGAGCCAGACACATATTTATGCATTAGAAAAGTAATTACAGGTGTGACATTTTATATTGCACACTCATGCATTTAGAAGCATGCTTGAACAGACATTTATAATACAACTGCTGGGTATTTTAGTAGCTAAGTACAGTGTCTAATAAACTTTAAGATCTGCTACTAAATATGAAAACAAAGTAAATTAGAATATTAATAGCACTATCTCAATTTTTCGAAGTATTACATACAAAAGAGAGATTAGCCACTTATACAACTCCACACAGCTATAATTTAACATAATGGAAGTTCCTGCTGTCTTCTTTGCTAGCACCAATGTGATGAAGTTAAGGAAAAGAGAATTTAGGAACTTTTCCCTAAGAGTAGTGTATGCCATGCTACTGAACTAGCAAAATGAGAGATAAGAAGCTCACTACTCGAACAACTGAAAATTGGAATAAAACAATACTCAAAGAGCCTCGACCAGTTTTGATATTAGTACAACAAAAAACAAGGACTTAGTCCTCTATTGCAGCATAAAGAAAAGCAGAATCAAAGTAGGTCTACCAACCTATGGATGCACAATTAAGTCTGCATTTGTGTCCAAACACTTGTTAAGTACCTAAAATTATGAATGCAGCTTTAGTATCTGCTCATGCTCTATACTTTCTTGAACATATGTACTTTTGCAGTCAAACCAATCCCCTATCTGGCCATCCTTGAACTCTCTTTTAGGACTTACTAGATCATGTATTTTCTGTGATTCTTGTTCCAGTTCACAGCTAATATGAAACTGAGGACTCCTACTTATCTATGTGCTATAGAATAAAGTAAATCTGTACACTAGTGCTGGCATTTATGCTCTGACTCAAGAAAATAGTTTAAAAATTAAACAAAAAATCTTCCTTCAAGCTCATGAATACCTCCTATTGGCTATAAAGAGGCTTAAGCACATGCATTAGCACTTTGCTGAAAAGAGTTCATTTCCTGAAAGGAATATATATACACCAGGGATTTACTTATGTAAATATGATTTCACACACATACTCTCCACCTAGGGAACAGGCATCCAATAATTGGTATGTAAAACATGTGCTCCTACCTAAATACAGGAGCACTTTTGCACAGTGACTTTTTATACATCCTGGTCTGACTAGAGGCATGGCTTAAATTAAATGCCAAGCTTCTTTCTTGAGATTGAATGAATTAACATCATTGGCCAGATAATAACCACAGCATAATGGCACACTGAAGCCTGAGGCAACATTTCAGGAGAATTTTCTTAGAAATTCAGGCCTGATAGGAGATGCTAATGAGTTCAGAGAAGTAAATATAGCTCTTTAAATAGCAAATGACAACTTGTCTATAATAGTCAGTTTCTCAGCACATTTACAAACGTTTTCGCTCGCAAGCTATAAAGTGACTTTCATTTAGTTGGACTTTAGCTCTCAAGAACAATCACTATCCTAACACACCAACAAAAGAGTGCAAATATGCAAGAGGAGTGCAAATGAAATGCTTTTTAAGGCCTCACAAGGAACCTATACAAATACCTTATTTAATAAGTTTAATTAACCGCCTCTTTTCTAAATCATACTGTGCCCTGTAATGCCAAGAGGCAAATTCCCTACTCAGAAGCTCTGCTTTTCTTCCCTGAAGGAAAGTAGTATTTTCTCTTTTATTCCTAAAGAACACAACCCAGAAACCCCCAGCAGCTGCTGCTAGCAGTGGCACCACCATGGACTCTTACAGCATGACTGAGTCAACACTGACCCAGGTTCCAGCAGTGAGAAACAACTTAATGAGGTTGGGTTGTTTATTACCTGTCTCTTGCATTTTCTTCCAGCCTCAGAAGCATAACTTAAGAGCTTCTAAGAGTGTATCTCTTGGAGAAATATTTTTAGATAGAAAATGCCCATATACTAGTGCCCAACTCAATACCTTGAGTAAAATGCAAATGCTATGGGAGAAGATGCATTTGTGACAGTCAGATCTGCATGGAAGAAGAGATACATTGCTTCAGAAAAAATGCCAGACCTTCTTTACAAGTCTTCATCTCATGCGCTCTCTGAAGGTGAAAGCATGAGGCCAATATAATTCCCATCTCCAGGCTGCTGCAATCAAAACTGAAACCTGCATTTCAGGTTCTTCACATCAGCACTTTTCAAGCATGTCAAGTCACTGGGACGTCCATTAATTTTAATGTACTATATTAAAATGACCAGCATTAAGAGGCCATGCAATTTTCTGCCAAGCACTTTGTTTTCCTTACCAATCAGAGTGGGAAATATCCCTTTATGAATTGCTACTGATTACGACCTTGTTTCACTCATGAGATACTTTTAAATCTCTCATGGCTGCCTCTACAATCAACTACCCTGGGAGAGATGTTGGCAGGACTGGACCGAACTAAACAGTGAAGTCTTTTATTAGTAATCTTCTTAGATCAGTCAAACAGCATCACTAATACCAAGAGGATAAAAGGAAAAAATATTTTCTTATTCCTATGGATGGCAACAAAAGCAGGAATTGCTTAGAGCTTATCAAGTTTTCAATCCCCTCCCTTGAAAGAGGGAGAAGGATACATCTTCAGAAAATATCCGGGTCTATCCTTGTCTGAGCAAGAAAGCAAGAAGCACTGAGGCATGGCAGCCACCTACTATTCTGCACGGAAATCCCTCTTTGGATCATGCATGATTCGCATCCCTGAATCACTTCAGAGAAGACTTGGCATTGTCAAAGGGACTCTGTGATCACAGAAGTTCAGTGACAAGAAAGAACAGCACATCATTCAAACGACCTCTCTGGCCAAGAAAAACCTGCTCCTCATCTGTCTCTTGAATCAAGATAACAAGCACCTTGTCCAGTCCAGGTAACAGGGCTTCTAACCAGTCACAACTCTAATGTAACTGGAAGGATGCTATTCCTGGACACTGTCACTGTACTCTCTTACAGCTTCCACCACTCCCCATATTCCGATCCAAACTGGGACACCCTCTCCCACAGAATGGGTCCCTTTAAACACTACGCAGTAAGAAAGATGCATTTGTAAATATCATCGTGGCTGAGGCAGAAAGGAAAGAAACTTTCCCTGTTTGTCCTCAAACGCAAGCTTTCAAGGTTTCCGACCATCCAAATAAGCGAGAGAGAAAAAATATGGAGGGGGGCATGCGAAATTTTTAAACAGCAGAGTGAAGCAGAGGCAAAAGACAAGGAGGGGAAAAGGAGGAAGGAGTAATGTAGTTCACATGCCGCTACGGTGGAAAACAAGACGCTGCTTAGGAAGGAGTTGAAGCCGCCGCCTGGGTAGCCACACAGCATCCCAGCGCAGCCCGTCAGCGATCAACTGGTGACTCCGCTCCTCGCTCCAGCCGAGCACCGGCCAGCTCCCCCTCCCGCAGCCCCGCCAGCGCCCAGCGACAAGTGCCTCCCCGCTTACCGCCACAGAGTAGGGCTCCGAGGAGCAGGCTGACAGCCGGGCAGCGGAGCCCGCCGCCCTGGGCAGCCCCGGCCATGCCGAGGACACGGGGACACGTCCCGGGTGCGGCTCGGGGAGCTCCGCCGACGCCGCTAGCTCTCCTCTCCCACCGCTCGCTGCGGCCGCGCCATCGTCGAGCTCCGCACGCACACCTCGCTCCGGAGCTCAGCCCCGCGCCGGGCTCCTGCCCATGCCGGCTCCGCTCCTTCTCCTTATCTCTGCACCTTCGCGCTCCCCCCGGCTCCCTTCCCTAGCGCCAGCGGGGGCGGGCCGGGGGCGCAACGCCCATAGCGGGCTAGGAGACTGACGGACACGACGGACACCCCGGCACCGCCGCGCTCCGCGGGCAAAACTTTTCAAAGCGAGCGAGCAAAGGGCGGGGAAGGGTCCAGGAGAAGCCGGCGCGGCTGGGTCGCGCACCCCGAGCCGCCGGCTGGCTCGCTGCCCCACCAGACCCGAGCGCNGGGGGGAGCCCTACCTACGGCCGCCTCCAGCGCGGGGCGGGAGGCGGTGAGCGGGGCCCGGCACCGGGCCGCTCCGTGCTAGGTGCCCGTTGCCTCGCAGGAGGAGGCTGGCGACGTGAGATGCCCGCTCAGAGCTCCAGGGCTGCCCGGAGGGGAAGGAGTTTTGCATGGCAGGAGAGAGGGGAGTCCTGCCGCGGGTGCGAGCTGGCCAGGGTCGGGGCTGAGGGCGGAGATCTGGAAAGGAGCACGGGAGCGAAGGGACAGCTGGCCCTGGGGAGGAAAGAGATTCCTCCCCGCTACGAGGGACCACCGCTGACCTCACCACCCCGCTTCTGCAGTCCGGCTTTCTCAAGTCCCGCTGTTAAGCAACAGCTATTCCAAAGAGGACACCAGAGGAACCTTACCAAAGCATCAGACTTTGCGCATATGCTTTCCTCCAGAGAGAGGGCGGCCCAATGCAAGCCCCCAAATGAAGAAAACCGCTTGCCCTCGTATGTTGCACCCAGCTCTAGCCCTGGCATCGCCGCCTCAGCCTCTTCTGTTGTTTTTCGGTTGGTTGGTTGTTTTTTTTTCCTTTAGCACACTTGCGTTCAATTTTCTAAACATCATTCTCAGTCCGTATTTTTATTGTTATTAATTTAATTTGATGTTTTCACCTGGGTATCCTGAACAACTTCAGCAGGCATCTCTTCCTCCTCGTGGCAACCTATGTAAATATTTGTAGCCCAACGGTAAACATACTTTTAATAGTGTTTGCTACAGCTGTGGCATACAGCAAACAAGGGGCAGTTTAGTCAGAAGTATTCAATATTTCAAGTATTTCATTGTGAAAAGTACTGCCTGTAGAAATCACCTAAGCAGGGAGGACACCCAAACACGCACATCCCTTGCTCTATGACAAAGCAGTGCTTTAAAATGGTAACTTGTTTCACAACCGCTTGCTTTTATCCTGAGGAATTAGACTCTGACCCTTCAGGCGAGAATGGCCATTCCTCTATGGCTGGCTGATCAAAAATCAGTGAGCTTCTCTCCATTTGTGGTGTCAAAGTTTATCATTAGATACCACCCTAAATAAAATGAGTAAAACATATTTTGGCTGATTCTGAAAATCCTGTTGTTCATTCAAGATGTTATTCTTAGTTTGATAAACCAAGGCAAGGAAACTAGCTTAGCATAGAGATTTCTGAGGAGCTGCAGAGAGTTTTGCCAGGATTATCCTCTGTATTGTCATGGTTTACATGATTTTATTGTCAGTAGCAGCTAATTCAAATGTGGAAAAAGCAGGAAAAGAGTATCACAGGGGTGCAATTTGAACATAGTTTTCTCACATGAATGTAAAGAAACATTTCTTGGTGAAAAACTCATTCAAATGTGTAACAGCTTTAAGTCTCTTCTGCTTGATTGTAAATTCTGCTAGATGCTACAAATACTCGTTAGAGGAGTTTATGTATCACAATCCAGCAGCCAACAGTAAAACACAGCAGTTAACAAACATTTATGTCCTGCACTTGAATTTGTACATGATCCGTGTATAGAATCCATCTAACTTATGAGAGAGCAGATGGAGTGAAGACAAATTCCATTTCTTTCCAAGCTGACTTCAACTAAGAGACCCAAACATCCTATCATCATTTGTAAGCTACCAAGATTTGTCTTTGAATTGTGAAGAAAATTTAAGTGTCATGTAAGTTAGCTGGAACATGAGATTATTTGGGAATACTGACAAGTAACATAGATCCTGCTCATCAATTCTGAACTGGAGCATTATGCTATTTGCATAACGTGCTCTAAAGAAAGTTTTTGAAGTTGCACATAAAACCTACTGGTGGAGGCTTTCAGGGATGAGAGGTAGAGTTCAGATAACAAGATCATAAATATGGTAAAGGAATCTGGACATAATAGCATTTGCTGCAACTATTCCCTCAAAATTTGGTTTCTTGTTTTAGGTACAATATTTCAGCACTGGCATTTTCAACAGAAGCTCTGCCCTAAGATGATGTATTTGAGCTAGCATTTTCAAAGGAAACCAAAGGGAGTTAAATACACAACTCACCTTTAAATTCAAAGAACCTAGCTCAATTTCTTTGTTAATACATTTATAATGAAGACATGGATTGCTGCAAACAGTTTATGACAACAGCCAACCACAACACCATAGAGGGGATCCATTTGCAGGCAAAGGAGAGTATATACAGAGTCCTGAAAGAGGAAACAGCGACATGGAGATGAAAAAACATGGAAGATGTGATTAGCTACCTTTGAAAAAGTCACATCTCTAAACATGCAAGTGCAGGCATTGTCTTTATGTTAAATTAGATGTACTTCTGAATCTGAACGTTTGTGATGTGTAATTGCTCCAAAGTGGGTTTGTGTATTTAAAGTTAGATTCTGACATTGTATTAATGTTGATTACTGTGCTGCTCCTCAAGTTATCCAACTGAAGTTAAAAATGTTAGATTGCAGAAACTTTGCAACATAAATAGATATGAATTTAGTCCAAAGAGCTCCACTAAGTTCTCACTCAAGTTTCTGGAAATTTCATCCCCAAGCCCATGTCTTACCTTGTCACTCAGGTGTGCAAGAATTGATTAGATATTCTTATTTGCAGGACTTTTTTGCCACTAGCTTATCCATAGACTTCAACACATCCTACTAATGATATGCCAAGGTATTTGTCTTCATTTGTGTAGCGTGTAACTTAATTCTGCACAGATTTTGTCGTAATTTTTTTGTTTTCTACTTGCAGTAAATATTTAAACAGATAACATTTTAGGTAGTCACACGACTTTGAGGAATCTCAGGAGTTCAAGTTTTGACGTCTTTATGAGCTCTTGTAACTTGTAGCAGGCAAAGTGGAAATTTTCAGTCTTACAGGTAGCATATTCTCTGCAGTAAGGGTAAGGAAATAAGGAACACGCTCAGAACTAGAGTGACAGTGGGCCAAAGCTGACTTCTCAGCATTAGTCAGCCTACTAAAAAAATCAGAAGTACCATACAGTGTATGTTAGGGTGAAAATACAACCTGCATTGAGGTCTCTCACAACCCCTTATTTGTATTTTGCCAACCAGTGTTGGCAGTCACATGCCAATTTACTGACCCACTGCTAAAATGTCAAAGCAGAAAACATTTCCATCAAATAAAAGTCTATATTGCCATGTGCAGATAGCAATTGATGGCAGAACTCTCCAGCCAATACAATTTGTATTTGGTGGCTGCACCTATTGCAGAAGTTCTGCATGGCCAATGCATCTCGCCAACATTTCTCATCTGAAAACATGATCATATACTTTGAGGAGGAACATATTGTAGAGGTGATTGAGTGTTACAATAGGTACTTGCAGCTATCCAAATTGCTATTTTTGTTAGAGAGTGAAATAGCTATAAAGTTGTCTTATACTGAACATGAGGACATATAACATTCATCATCAAATGGAAAATAGTTGAAATACAAGATTTTACACTTTTTTTTTCCTTAATGTGAAAATCTATTTTTGTAAGGGGAAAAAATAACCACATTTTGTGCTATGTCAGTCTTCAATAACGAAAGAAAATCAAAAACCTGTCAAATAACCCCAAGACTGGACTGAAAACAAGTGTATCTGAAGGAATAATCTAATAGAACTTTAGAAAGCAGATGCTGGGATCTCGATGTTGGCAGCAGCTCTGCACTCAGGCGTGTAACAGACATTGCAGCCTGTAGTCTTCATTCTGCAGTGAAAACTTGTCTTTGACCACTACTGTCTCATTTACCCAAAAATGCTGATACATGTGGTTGGTTTGGGATGTGATCGTTCAGCACTGACAGTGTCAACTACTCGGAGGCCCATTTGTCTCGTGTGTTTTAGCTTGCCATGCTGTTATCGCCCATGGCACTATGTCATGCAAATGGCTCTGTCTTTCAGCACGACCTTAAACGAGTCACCACCTCTATCCCTCAATGTCCTTACATGTATAATGAGATAATGGCACCAAATAGTTTCATCAAGTTCATGGGCACATAGAGGAAACAAGTTTTATATTCTACCATTCTTTAGTATGAATGGGCTGGGTGAATACATCTCTTTCTCATTTAATGTATGCCTCTCCATTCCCTCATTTGCAATTATTCCAAATTAGACTTTTCTTAACTGCTTTTCTTTAAATACAGAACTTTAAATCCCTGGAACATGATTGTGGCCAGTTCACTGCAGGTGTCCATACTGAAATCACATTCCTTACTGTTCCATGGATACAGGATTCCAACAGAAAGAAAGGGAGAGTGCTGCACCCCTCACTTTGCCAGAGATTGAAAATCACATAAAGGAATAGTGTGAAAAAATGTTAGTCATTCAGTTTTATCTCATCCTTTTACCTGGGCACCTTATCATCTCTCTTCTGTCTTCTGTGCTTTGTTTTGCAGTTAAGCATATTGCCATTTAAAGTGGTTTTATTATACTTCAGTGTCAGCATTTATCCTTGAAATAGAGACATAACTTGTATCTCTTACAGTTATTCTCTTACACTGCATGCAGACACAATGGCACAGGTTTATACTCAGTACATCTGAAATGCACTTTATCATAGTGCCTAGCATTGTCATCTTTTTGGTTGACAAATGTTGTTAGCAAGGACTTAGGATGACAAGATACCATTACTTGCAAAAGAACCCAGCTCGTCTAGCCACTGTGATCTTTCCTAGTTATTATACTCCTGACTGTGAGCAATGTACACAATATGTATCTTATTACATGGATCAAAAAATTGGGGTGCTGTGGGTGCATACCCTTTGGGTTTAGATCCAAAGGTACAGCTTTTTTGGAGAGAAGATCACCCCTCAAAATACAATTGGGTATATGAAAACCCAGTAGATATTCAAAATTACCAACAGCAAAAGGATGAAAAGTGGCCTTCTGTCCCACCATTCAATACTGCTACTAAAATAAGGTGGATTTTGGTAACAGTGGAGACAAAATGCCACACAGCAAACATGGGTTTAGATGTTTGTTGCTCAGTTCTGTTCACAGTTAGTTTATTAAAATAAGGAAAGTGTCTTTCCTCTGACTCTTCCCTTTGCCAAATTGATGAGTGGGAAGCCTCAAGGAAGAAGGTCCAGGAAAGCAGCTACAAGGTAGAGGGTGTGTCATTTAAAATGGAGCATTTGATAAAAGCACATGGAGGTCTATGAATCTTTCCAACGTTTTCATTTCTAGTTGCAAAGGCTTCACCTGACACATCAGCTTTTTGAAAGTAATGTCATTGGCTAGATGCAAATTTAGTTTTCTGTATTTGTATTAGAAAACTACCCTATGTGCATGCAGAAGCTCTTCCAAAATTTTCGGTAACTGAAATTTTAAAAGATCTGGTCCTTTTTCCTCAAAGTGCTAAGAACCTTTGCAATATGCATCAGAGCTCAGGTTAACTCTAGCTTGTTTCTGACAGTGGCCAAGCCCAGATCTCTTGGAAAGAGTACAAGAGGGCAAGTGTACAGCCATAGTCCTTTTCCAGGCTCTAAAGATTTGTAGCTCAGTGAATTCCTGAGCCAACAACTGTGTTATTGTCTTTCATGGATTTCTCTCCCCTGAATTTCTCCATTTGTTTTTGAACCCATACCTGTATTTGAGCACCCACAAAGCTGCTATCTATTCCAAGAAAAAGTACTAGTGTTATTTTACATATATAGAGATGTCATGTTCCTTAATGGGTTTTATTCCAGAACAATATTATTATAATGGTCAGAATGTCCATACTTGTAGTAAGTATCCAAATTAACAGTAACATTTGGGACTATTTGCTTTCAGAGGCATAAAATGCAAATATAACTTCATCATGTGTGGAAAGCAAATGTGAGCAGACTTTGAACAGAGCCAAGGCTATATATTTGTTTTTATACAGCAAACACTTACTGAAATCCCTGGCAGTACTTTTCATCTGTAATGTTTCTTCCCTTTGTTTCTTTGTTTTATCCAAGCATTAAACCAAGTCTACATACTCTTGAGAAGGACTATGATGGGCTAATTATGCCCTCTAGATACTGTAACAACACAAGTTATCTGTGTTTTATATAAGATTCTTCACGGGTGCATATTGTAGTATTTACATAGCTGAATAATGTTTGGAACAACCCATCTACAAGTATTTCTGATCCCTCTTATTCCTTCTCTCATATTTGGATGTATCAAGGTATCTTGACAAGCTTTCATAGGTTATAAAATTGTAGAACTGTCAAGGTTGGAAGAGACCTGTGAGATCATCACAGCCAACCACTTGCCTAGAGCTCGCAATTCCAATAAATATGTACCCTGCGGATCACTCTGATATGTTTTCTGCAGTCTTAATATGTACCTACTGACTTAAGAAACAGAAATGCTGTCACATAAAAAAACCTTTCAAAGGGTTTGTCACTTTACTGCTGCATATTTTCATTTGCCTGAAGTTAAGGCTGAGAGACGCTCAAGACCCATCTGTGACAGGCTGCATCATTCTGAAAAAGCATGGCTGCTTCAAGGTGCTGTGCCCAGGATAAACTGCTAATCCAGGTAAGCCCCTTGACTCTTGATGGAGTTCAGCCATTCCTTTAACCACCTGGTAACTATTACTGGATTCTAAGGTTGTGTTCCACAACCAGATTTGTTGCAACCGTACCTCTGAGCGGGTATATCAATACCATGTTCTCGAGGAGCCACAACCTAGGGGAGAGCATCCGAGCCGGAGTTCAGAGACGTATCTCCTGAGGAGGATTTAAGCTCTAAGCCCTTCCGAATGAGTTCAGCCCCGGGGTCTGGGGTGAGGGTTTCCCAGCCGGGCTCCCGCTGCGCCGCGGGCGGGCGAGCGGAGGCTTTGCAGGGCGAGTACTGCCCCCTCGTGCTCCGCGCCGGGGGGACCCGCAGCAGCAGGGCTGCATTCTGCCATTCCCGCTGCTTTTCCAGTGCTGCTGGTGCTCAGGAGCGATAGGAGAGCATCGAGCCTCGTTAATGTGGCATACAGATAAACAATTTTCGGCTCGTGCTCTGATCATGATGGATTATTTGGTCATAACAAGCATATTATCCTTGCTTAATGAATGGAACATGGCATTTCTTCCTAGCCATTGTCAGCCTTTGATTCAGTACAATTAGCAGAAGTTCTCATTTAATTACCTAGCATAACAGGACCTGAAATGCTGAAATTCAATCTTTCATGTAACTGCTGCTTTTCAACAGTCCCCTAGGCTAACGATGGTAATGTTCCAACCTAATGCATACTGTTTAGAAAGAAAACGTTGCAAAAGAAATACTTCTTGCAGGAGTATAATTGCTTTAGGAGCTGTTCGATTACTGTGGCAAATAACTGTTGTAAATTGGTGAAGGTGCAATTAAATAGTCCTTGTTAAAAACTAATAATTATCTAACCAAGAGTAGGAACTTTCAGATGTTACTTCTGCCTGGTTCGGTTTGAGGTTCTTTGTTTTGTTTTGTTTTTATCACATGAAGGAAACTGATAACGAATGGATGTGTAATGACATTTTAGATACAGCTCTGTTTAATATGAATGCCTGTGTTAGGACAGATTCAGAACAAAACAAAACAGAATTTGGAAAGTATTAAAAAAACACTTTAGGCATTTCGTGGATTAAGATAACAATTAAGTGGATTTAGAGGAGCATGTCCACATGCTGCAGGAAGTGTTGCAACCTCTTGGCTCTTCTGAAGTTCCTGCAGACTTTCTTTTGTATTTTGACTTGCCTATTTACTTTCAAAAATCTTCCTGTTAGTGCCTAAATCATACCATAAAATGAAACATTTGTAGAATTAAGACACGACTGTCTCCAGAAAGCAAAAAACTTTCAGATCCGCTACTGAATGTTCACTTCTTCAGCACTTCTGTAATACACTAATTAATTAGCAGGCATGAAAGAGGCTACAAACTTTTTCTACCAGGGCATTCCAGTTTCCTGCAGAAATGTCAAAATCACCTCAGATATGACTTCTGCCTCAGAGATTTGTGTTAGATGGCCTCCAGAAGTTTACTTCAGTCTAAACTATTCTATAGCGCTATGTTGTTATGTGAACCTGAAAATTACCACATTCCTTCATAAGAAGAAAAAGAAAAGGGCTCCCAGCAAATATGTCTCCAGACTCATTTACATGAACTTCAGGGCAGAACCAGAAGGAAACTGGTTGCATATTGGTTTGCAGGTGTCAGCTGTCCCATGGAAATCAGTGTCGTTGAGGGTAGGAGGTTAAAGTGAGGGAAGAATTTAACCCAAGAAACTTTAGTGAAGCAGACCACTGAACCAATAGTCTACAATAAACTGAGCATTTCTTGCAGAAACCACCACCACTATCACCAGAATCACAGAATCACAGAAATTTAGGTGTTGAAAGGGTCCTTTAGAGATCATGGAGTCCAACCTCCCTGCCAAAGGCAGGATCCCCTAGGGTACTTTGCTCAGGGTAGTTTGCTCTGGAGACTTTAAAGGCCCATCTGGATGTTTTTCTCCGTGACCTGAACTAGATTGTATGGTCCTGCTCTGGCAGCAGGGGGGCTGGACTCAGTGATCTCTTTGGGTCCCTTCCAACCTCTGACATCCTGTGGATGCATCCAGGTGGGTTTTGAAAGTCTCCAGAGAAGGTGACTCCACAGCCTCTCTGGACAGCCTGTTCCAGTGCTCTGTTACCCTCAATGTAACGAAGTTTCTCCTCATGTTGAGGCAAAACTTTCTATGTTCCAATTTGTAGCTGTTGCTCCTTGTCTTACTGCTGCTGAGCAGCTAAAAGAGATTTGGCCCAGCCACTTGACATCCACCCCTCAGATGAGACTTAATTAAAAGTGAAAGGCAATATGACTCTGCAGGTGAGCCACAGACTATTTATTACATTCCCATTAAATATTTGTGGTCTGAAGACCACAGTTTAGCATCCTCTGACATCCACGGAATTAGGATGTGTACTCCATAACATACCCTGAGATCAATAGGAACTCATGAGAGAGTGTGGAAGTCTGTCTGCACTTCCCTCCTTGGTAGCAGGTACATCAGACTTTGTGATCATAGAAAGCAGCTCAGTTTCCTGAAGTGATGTGTTTTATTTAGATTGACCACATCAAGGCAGCAAGCTCTCCACTTAACTCTTCTGTCAATGCTTGCTGCTTTTTTGAACATCTTTGCCAACGGCAGTTAGCAGAAAAGAAACTTAAAGATGCCCAGAGAGAAAGACTGAACTTCTAACTCTACAGCTAATGTTTGATGATCTAGGCTGCATGCATTCAATGAATTATGAGACTTCTAAGGATGGTTCAATAGGGCCCATGTGCAAAGCAGACATACTTGTTTAACCCTTGAATGTCAAAGATAAGTCACATTCAGAGCAGGAGGACATTTTTCTGTAGCATCAGTATGGAAATTTGGCATTTTAGTCTTTTCATTGAACTATGGCTCATACATTTAACATCCAAAATGGATCATAAGTGAAATAGTTTTTGTCTGCTAACCCAAAAAGCAGTCTTTGTAAAACAAAGATTCATGGATGAGCTTTTTAAAGCATCCTTGATTTTAATATCTGCTCAAAAATCTAAGCTAATGGCTTACTTAATGATTTCTATAATATCAGGAATGTTGTTCTCCCTACCCTTCTACCCTCTCATGCACAAAGCGGGAATTGCCCAAATTTCCACAACTGTGTTCAAAGATGTATTAACCTAAACTAAAACTGCTCAGTGAGACAACCTTACATTTTGCCTCTGTTGCCATCAGAAGTAGCTACAGGGTAAGAACATTCGACAGTTAAGTTAAGGTTTGTGGTAAAGATGATTAAATGACATAAATTATGAACAATAAAGTAAAGGTAAATCAAGAATGTAATTAATTTTTTAATTAATGCAAGGCCAAAGAGCTGTTCAATACAATTGCAAGGCAGCAATTTTTAAATTGCCCTTGTGAATAGAAGGCAATCCCCACTGTTGGGGGGAAATATTAGTACTATTAAAAAAACCACAGGAGATTTATATTGACAACATCTGAAATGATGATAGTAGAAGAAATTTTGTAAGCCTTCATTCATCAGAGTATTATCCACCTTTTAACCAAATAAATGATAGAATTTTATTTTGGGGGTAATTACCTTGTAACAATATACAGCTATTCCTCATGCCTTACTCTGAAGCACACACAAGATAGTACAGAACTTCTTTGTCAATAACTTCCTAGGTTCATTATAACTGGGAAAATATTTCATTAAAAATAGCAACCCTGCCCCTCCCC
>VWYK01112944.1:0-16741 GCA_013399775.1 Semnornis frantzii | reverse complement strand
TAGAGGGGAAGAATAACCTCCCTCCACCTGCTTGCTACGCTCTCCTGAGGGCAAACCAGCATATCATTGTCCTTCTTGGCCACAAGGGTACATTGCTGGTCAACCTGTTGCCCACCAGGACTCCCAAGTCTTTTTCCACAGAACTGTTTTTCAGCAGATCAGCCCCTAACCTGTACTGATAGATGGGGTTATTTGTCCTTAAGTGCTGCACCCGACACTTGCCCTTGTTGAATTTCACCGGGTTACTCTCTGTCCAACTCTCCAGCCTGCCCAGGTCATGCTGGAAGCCAGCGCAGCCTTCTGGTGTGTCAGCCACCCCCCATAGCTTTGTGTCCTCAGCAAACTTGCTGAGGGGACACTCTACCCTTTCATCTGGGTCATTGAGGAGTAAAAAACAGGATGGGAACCAGTATTGACCCCTGGGGAACATCACTTGTTAGGAATCTTCACTAGACTCTGCCGCTGACCACAACCCACTAAACATTATCTTCCATCCATTAGTTTTCAATCCACCTCACTCTCCATTCATCTAACACACACTGACAGTAATCCAGGAAAAGACATTTAATTTTGACTTCTGCACACTACAAAGCTGTTTGCATTTTCTGTGAACGCAACTCCTCACCTGGATTTCTGCGTTCCCTGATCATTTGCTGCTGGTTTGGCCTCACAGTGTGACACTGGGAAAGTGCAAGCTAGTAAGGATTAAAAGCACCCTTGATTGATACCATTCTGTGACAGTTTGGGNTCCTCCTGGCACTCACCCCTTACACATTTATGAACATTAATCAGGTCACCCCTGAGTCTCCTCCTCTCAAAGCTGACAATCCCCAGGTCCTTCAGGCTCTCCTCATAAGGAAGATGTTCAGCTTCCTTAATATTTTTTGTGGCTCTGTGCTGGACTCTCTCAAGCACCTTCCTGCCCTTCTTGAACTGGGGGGCCCAGAATTGGACACAATACTCCAGGTGAGGTCGCATCAGAGCAGAGTACTGGGGAAGGAGAACCTCCTTCGACCTACTAACCACAACCCTTCTAATATACGCCAGGATGGCATTGGCCTTCCTGGCCACAAGAGCACACTATTGGTTCATGGCCATCCTCCCATCCACCAGGACTCCCAAGTCCTTCTCCCCTTCACTGCTCTCTATCAGCTCGGTCCCCAGTAGTGTGGTAATTTACCTTTGGGGAGTAAACGACAAACTCTAAGTGGTGTAAACCCACCACACTTTACCAGGGTGAACACATTTTAACCATAACGAAGAAACAAAACACAATGGTGTGTAAGGGTATAGCTAGACAGGCTGTCTATTTGGAGCAGCTGAGAAATACCAACCAGGTACCTGCAGATGTCAGGTTACTCTGTAGTTGTAGCACTAGCTGCAATGTGCCAGACATTTTCTTAACACCAAGGAAGAGTATTTTCTGCTCTGAGAGTTCATGGCCTTAGGGATAGACAGAGGAGGAGGGAGCAACTCCCAGAAGTTTATGATTTAGTTTCTCTTCCTTTGTGGGAGGGGATTGAGATGGCTTTGAAGCCAGTTTTGGTCTCAGCTGTAGCTCTGGCCTGCTGTGCTCCCTTTTCCTACGCCCCTTTCTTTTATCATTGCTGTATTTAGATCATAAGCATCTGAGGCTCTGTGGCTGTACAGCTGAGCGGAACAAGGGTCACTCTGGGCATTTTTGCAGGATGAACAATAACTTGACCTCTCTTTGGAGTAACCTGTCCAGAAAGAACAGAGAGCTGAAAGAAGGGTTTTCATGTAGGGCAGGGAATGACAGGTTGTGGCAGGTCCTCCTATGTAGCATGGAAAAAGTCCTGGCCATGGTTGTGTGAGTGACTGCTGAAGGGAGGCAGCACAGGGAGCAGAGATCTGGGTGGATATGGGTCAGGACCTGAAGGAGGCAATGGATACACATGGTTGTGGTTCCAGAACAGACCTGTTCTATGAAGCCACCCCGTCCTGCCTTGAGGGATAGTAAACCCTGTTAGCTGATGCATAAGGATTATTTTCTGTAGGGCTCAAAAAGTCCAATCCATTATAGCAAGGCATATTTTTTTCCCCCGTTTTCCACTCCACTGGAGCATAAATGACCAGAATAAATCCTATTTTTTTGGCACATGTAATGCACGGAATGTGTTCTTGATGCTGTATCAGGATTTATCTCTTGGTGTATGTTGCGAACACACATTTCTTTCCAGTCAGTAGAATTGTTATAGCTATAGAGCTTGATTATTGAGAGGGGAGCTGGTTGGTGGAGGGAGGATATATAAATGTGATATACACAGCATACGTCAGCCACACCAGCTGGAAAAATCCATTTATTTCCACTGACTGAATAACTCACTTTTGATTTCAGTTTATAGAGGTAGGAACATGATTACTCAGTGCCTGTCTCCAGTAACTCAGCTAGTGTTGAGCTTTGCTTAGTCTTTGTGGCCAGAGTCAGGCCTTCTCCAGAAATTTATACCAGCAACCCCAGAGGTGGGAAATAATGCAGACTTGCCCTGCTCCTGCTTTAACACATATGCCGGGGCAGGTGGCACGACCATGTATCCACCAGGTGTGCTATGAGTATGTATGTTAAGGTAGAAGGAACTGGACAGGGACAAAAATGGACCTGTCTTGTACTTCCAGTCATACAAGAGTGTGAGATATGTGGTGGGATGAAGGTTGTGCCACAAGGAAAAGATACATTCTTTCAAGGTGACAGAAACGACCACTCGGTTTTGTTAACATCTGTCAGGGGGTCCTTTACTTGAACAGGGCATGTGAACAAAAAGAGAAACAACCCTCTTCATCCAAGGCTTCAGAGCTGCCAACTTGCTTGCAGGGAGAGCTCTGCTTTTTTGCGTAATTTCCATGAGGGTTGGGTTCAGTGCTGTGATAGGTCACCCAAATGACTGCAGGGCACCAGGCTGGTTTCCTACCTCCAAACAAGGGTGCCAGTTGAAGTCTCATGAACCTCATTGTTCACCGTTGCTATATTTGGACTACTTGTGACATGTCTGAAATTATTTCTGCTTAATTTCTTCCTTTCCTTCCTGGCTTAAAAAGTGACCTCCATCTGCCTTTTTCAGCCAAGGTGGAGATAGCTCCCAAATGTTAATCCTCCAATCACAGTCATTTCCAGGCAGGCAGTCCTCTGTTGACCCCCAGGGAATGGTCAAGGTAGAGAATCTATGCTTCACCAGCAGAAAAGCTTGCATGGAGTAAGTGAAAATCCTTGTAGAGATTTTCATCCCAGAAATCACCAGGCCAGGTGTCTCATTACTGTATCTAGTGAAATAGTATCCCAAGGAAGGGCAAAAGATAAGTACATGTCATTCAAAACACCCCTGATTATGGGAAGTGTCCACCACCAGGGTGCCCAATTAGTTTATGTAGTCTTACATTTCACCCATCTATTTTTACTAATCCGGCCTCCAGTGTGCAGTTTAGTGCTGTAAACCTTGGGTCAGGGCTGTTTTATTAAACTCTGTGGCCTGCAGCATCTGCCTCCAGCTAGGAAAATGCTTTTGAAAGCCTTCCAAATGGCAGTGTTGGTAGTTGTATTTTCCACGCTCCAAACAAAGACACTCTGGCCTGGTCTGTGTCTCAGCTTCAGCAAAAATTATGCCTGTATCTGCTGGATCACTTTGTAGGTTTCATTCACTAACCTCTACATTTGGCTGAGCCCTCTGCTTTGTTTTGCCTTCCATCCTGTGAGGAGCTGGGAGACCAGAGCCTCCAGCTTCTTGTGTCACACTTGATCTGCTCCAGGCACCACCACTCACCCTCCTGTTCATGTTTTGACTTCAGACAGAGGAACTTCCTGAGAGCATCTCTTCATACTTCTTCAGTGGCCTTCTTGTTACCATGACTGGACTAATGGCTAGTCCTGGTATCTCTGTGAATACTTACTTGTAGAGCCTTCTCAGCTTTTCCCCTTCCACTTCTTCTAAATGAATATAAAAAAGTCTCAGCTTCCCCTGTTGCTTTGTTATCTGAGGTTGTAGATTGAGATCAGGACATCAAGACAACAATCTGAACAGCAAGGTAGAAAGATGGCTGGGACTTAAGGCAAAGATCAGGAGACCAAAATGGCAAACAGAAATGAGGACACCAAAATTCTAAGGGAAAGACCACAGCTGAGACAGCACCTGGAATAAGGTCTAAAATGTGCTACAGAGCACTACCCTGTGAAACGCTGACCTTTGTCTACTCATCAAGCTCCACTAGAGGAGCTGATCATCAGCTGTGTCTCTGTGTGTCCAACGGCCAGACAAGCTGCAGCACCCTGCCATCAAATCCTCTCTGGAAAGAGTTTGAGAATAAATGTATCATTTTGCTAAGTGCTGTACTCAAGCCCAGAAGGGAAAGATGATCTGTGTGTGAAATCAAAGTCTAATAGTGTTGCATACAGGTAAGGTGCATGATGAAGTTGTGAAAAAATATTGATCATAATGAACATGGCCACACGCCATAGGGCAACATAATTATTTTCTGTAGTTACTCACTGGCCAGGCCACACCTTGAGTCCTGTGTCCAGTTCTGGGCCCCTCAATTCAAGAGAGATGTTGAGGTACTGAAACGTGTCCAGAGAAGGGCGACAAAACTGGCGAGGGGCCTGGAGCACAGCTCTGTGAGGAGAGGCTGAGGGAGCTGGGGCTGTGCAGCCTGGAGAAGAGGAGGTTCAGGGGTGACCTCGTTGCTGTCTACAACTACCTGAAAGGAGGTTGTAGCCAGGTAGGGATTGGTGTCTTCTCCCAGGCAAAAGAACAAGGGGACACAGTCTCAAGTTGTGGCAGGGGAGGGCTAGTCTGGATATGAGGAGGAAGTTTATTATCACAGAGAGAGTGATTGGCATTGGAATGGGCTGCCCAGGGAGGTGGTGGAGTGGATGTGCTCAAGAAAAGACTGGATGGGGCACTTAGTGCCATGGTCTGGTTGATTGGCTAGGGCTGAGTGATAGTTTGGTCTGGATGATCTTGGAGGCCTCTTCCAACCTGGTTGATTCTATGATTCTGTTCTTTAAAGTGAGGGTGACGAATNAATGGGCTGCCCAGGGAGGTGGTGGAGTCACCGTCCCTGGATGTGCTCAAGAAAAGACTGGATGGGGCACTTAGTGCCATGGTCTGGTTGATTGGCTAGGGCTGAGTGATAGTTTGGTCTGGATGATCTTGGAGGCCTCTTCCAACCTGGTTGATTCTATGATTCTGTTCTTTAAAGTGAGGGTGACGAATTACTGGAACAGGCTGCACAGAGAGATTGTGGAGTCTCATTCTCTGGAGACTCAACAGCTACCTGGATGTGTTCCTCTGTAGCCTGCCCTGGGTGATCCTACTTTGGCAAGGTGGTTGGACTCAATTATCTTTAGAGGTCCCTTCCAGTCCCTAACATTCTGTGACTCTTTGGGAGACAGAAAGCAATTGTTTAAGCGCAGTCTGCCTCAGAGTCACATTTCTTTAAGCTCTCGGTGATCTTTGTAGCACTCTCCTCTTATGTAATTTAAATTTTTATATCTACTTGGTGAAACATAGTGTCACATAAATGATTTAAAATTAAACGTATCTTTTCTATCAAGAACCACACTAGGAAGCATTTACACATCTCTTTTTATTGCATTGTGAAAGAAAATGGACACGAATGCTGAAACCTACTTGATGGTTTACTGGGTAAATGCTCCATTTGTGATTTCCTGCAAAAAGTAAACCAAAGAAACAATTCCTGCTTCCTGGACTATAGCTGTGCACTCAGGAAGGGGGTATCAGATTTTGGCTGTGTCATTTGTGAGTCTTAATGCCAGGAATCAGCAGCTGCTCCTGTGACAGCTGGCAGGAAAGCAACATATGTCAGTGATCTCTCTTTCTATTGCTCGTATTGTCATAGACTGCAAGAACTGAATAACCTCTAAATGGATGTTTGTGAATGGTGCTCTGCAATGTTTTCTTGTTCCCAGCCCAAACACAGATGTTATGGACATAATTGCCCATGCTGAAATACTTTCCGGCACTCACAATAATTGGGGCAATAGGAAATATTTCTGGATGGAGAAAAGAGGATTATGCCTTATGGTATATATATACATAACACATGTTCATATGGCTATATTGGCTGTCACCCGTGCTTAAGGCCAAATGAGGCATGCCATTTTGTTAATGGACACCTGTCTTAGGAGGCAATTGTTCATTCAGTGCTCAGGGATGTGAACAAACTTCTTAGTCCAGTATCTAGGAATTTCAGGAATGAGTTGTGATAGTGCAAGCAGACAGATGTCAGCTTGGATTATTCAGCTGTACTTCTCTGGGAGACTGCTGCAGTCCTGGTGTATTACACACTCAAGAGAATTTCTCTCTGATAACCTTTGTGATCAGTATCTACCGGAGAACTAATATAATGCAGATTATCTCTTCTGTCAGTTTATAATTATGAAATGTTTTTTGCTGTATTGAACTCTCGATTACATGTTAAGAAATATTTTGGTTTTTTCCATCAGTAGTTTCCACAATAATTTATGATAATAACTTACTTATTGGATAATAAACATTCGGAGATCCTAGCGGTGTTGTCCTGAAGGGAAGAAAAGCATTCACAGTAAGACAGATGTCTCTAACATGCTCCCCAGATATCTAACTCCAAAGGCAGCCTTTCTACAAGTTGAACATGCTACCATAACAAAAGTTCACCAGCCGTGTTGAATTTATGGTAAAATGATTCTTTGGCAGGATATGCAAACGCACAGAATCTCAGAGAGACCACAATCTGCATGGTATGGGATGACATCCCTTCTGCTTAGAGCCTTGACATCTTGGACACACAGCTGTGGACCAAATTTAAAATACCTCTGAGTGCCCTGCAGCAAGCATGATACTTCCCACCAAAGGTTACATGACCAGGAGGTTTCCAATAGAAGTTGTTAAGACATGTTACCAATTGAGAAAACTCACTCATTACAGCAAAAGACAAAGAGAAATGAAAGAACACAAACTGTGAACTGAACTGCGTTTTGACAGCTTAGGAGAGAGGTAGGTACCTAGTCAGGGCTGTGAAGCTGTCCATACCATAGGCCCAGTTGCATGCAAACATATTACAGTTGTAGAAAGATGAGCTAAAACAAAATGCAGAATCACAGATTTGTTGAGGCTGGAAAAGACCTCTGAGACCATCAAGTCCAGCCTATAATCTAACACCACAACATCAGCTAAACCACGCCACCAAGTGCCACATCCAATCTTTTCTTAAAGACCTCCAGAGATGGCATCTCCACCATCTCCCTGGGCAGTCCATTCCAGTGCCTAATCACCCTCTCTGTGAGGAAGTGTTTCCTAATATCCAACTTAAACCTTCCCTGATGCAGTTTCAGACCATGCCCTCTTGTCTTGTCGCAAGTTGCCTGGGAGACGAGCCTGACTCCCACCTGTCCACAACTTCCTTTTAGGTAGCTGTAGAGAGTGATAAGGTCCCCTCTAAGTCTCCTATTCTCCAGGTTGAACACCCTCAGCTCCCTCAGCCTCTCCTCATAGGACTTTTCCTCCAGCCCCCTCATCAGTCTTGGTGCACTCCTCTGGACCCACTCCAGCACCTCAATATTCTTGCAGTGAAGGGCCCAGCACTGCACACAGTGCTCAAGGTGAGGCCTCACCAGCACTGAGTACAGGGGCAGAATTACATCCCTAGTCCTGCTGGCCACGCTATTCCTGATATAGGCCAAGATGCCATGCCACCTGGCACATGTTCAGTTGGCTGTCACCCAGTACTCCCAGGTCCCTCTCAGCCAGGCTGTTCTCCAACCACTCACACCCTAGTCTGTAGCACTGCATGGGGTTATTGTGGCCAAAGTGTAGGACCCTGCACTTGGTCCTGTTGAATCTCATACCAGTAGTATGAGAGTGCGCTGTACATGTACCATGGTACAGTGAGTACCATGACCATATTAATGATAAGGTCAGCACACTCCTCTGTGTTGAATGCCTTCTGACAGTCTTCCAGTCTTCACCTAAAAGGCTGCCTATGCTTATGGCTTCTGTCCTGAAATGAAAGTAATTTATGTCTCTGTAACAGTTGCAAATCCAGGGGTTGTTAACCAAAATATGAACAGTCCAGATAGATATTCTTGGATCTTTGCTACTCAGGTATCGTATTCAGTCTGGGAAGGAAAGATTCTCTTTGCCACTATTTAAAATGTACTATCCTGCTACCAGTTTTAGCAAAAACTATTTTTTAGTAAAAAAATAATAACCTGACTATTCCAGAATACTGGGTGGGATATTACAGTGTTTGTTTTAAGAGATTGTATTAAAATGGCCAGCTCTTCCTCATGAAATAGAATTCTTCATGAAAGAGAAAGGCAGAAATGGACACGTAAAAATTGGATTTTTCGCAATGATAAATCCAGATTTGAATTCCCTGTAAGATCCTCTCTTCCTTTCTTAGATCTCTGGAGAATAACCAAGAGGAAGATCTCAGGTGTCCCATGGCAATTCCACACTCTGCAATCAGAAATCAAAATGCAGTTCAAAGGTGCCTTTAAGGCAAGGAACAAAGAATTCAGTTACAAAAGTATTCTGATACAGTTGTATTTCAGGAAGGAATGATTGGATTTCCTTGGAACATACAGGTATCTCACTAAATTCAGGATGAGGTGAAATAAATAGAATTTATTCTGGAGTTTAGTTTTGTGACTGATGCCTATATGCTAGTGGGATGGGTTAATTAGGCGTGCATAGCTGTGTAATTTAACTAGAGCTTTTGGAAGAGGAACTTTTTCAAAGGCAAAAGGATATTTTATTCAGAAAGGTTTGCATACTAAGGTATCTTCTCACAGCCAACTTATGACAAAGAGTTTGCCTTTAATTAATACAAGGAAAACTAGCGAATAAGGAAATTAAATTCCTCCAGAAGTAATTCTGCAGATTTGTTTAGCCTTAGGGTAAAGCTTCAACCAAGGAAAGTGGAGGAAGAGAGGGTTTATTACTGTCTATGTTCTGATAGAATTTTCACAGACTCCATGTTTATTAAGAAGTGATCTAAGGCTACTTAGCCACAGACCTGGGCATGAGTCAGGATACTTCATGTGAGAGCTGATCTGAGCAGCAAGATAGAAACTAGAAAGCCTTTGGACCATGCTTGAAACAGTCATATGTGAATTATCATCAGCCCTGTCACTGTTCATATTTGAAACCTATTCTAGAATTTCAAAATGGATTATTTCATTCAATGCAAAATTTTTAATGGTGTTTTAACCATTGGTTGTGTTTACACTCTTGGTTTGGATTGCTTCTCAGGTCTCTCTGGGGCCCTGTTCTCCTGATTTGTCATGTCCGGAATGCTATATTACCCAAAATATTTCTTTGCGAATAGAAGAAATAGGTAGGTAAAACCTGTGGGCGATTAGCTGGATGCATGTGGAGACTTCATCATCTGGTAGCATGGAAGGAACTGCACCACATTCTGGTACCTTAGGTCAGAGTGGTCTTTGAAGCCTTCCCTTTTCCATGTGCCCTCACACTGTTTACATTTCACTCATGTGTTATGTTCTGTGGATAATAAACAAAATGATGTGGTAGACCTAGGCTAGCCAAAATAGACTTGTGCATGTCTTGCACAGGCATGGTTTTCTGCTCACACTCCTTCTGTTTTGGGGAGAAGCGACCACAAGAAAGAGGACAAAGATCCTGGAGCCACTGAGTCTGAGGACTGTGGCTTGCCCAGACTTGTTTTGCATCCTGTGGTAAACAAGGTACACATGGTTGCCTTATGCAGGACCTGTGGTCTGCCCAAATTTGGGTAAAGCAAGCCCATGGCTTCATCTAAAACGGTTAAGCTTGGCTAAGTGCCATTCTGATTGGCTATTCTGTGTCCAAAGGCCCATTAGTCTCAGGCTGTATTGATAAAAGGAGATGAGCAGGTGACACAACGTGCTCTGCCATTGTATCCGTGCTCTGCCATCATATCTGTGTTTGCTAATGCGTTATTGTACCCTGAAATGCCTGGAAACTGCATTCCAAGAATTTACCAGGAACAGGCTCTAAATGCTTCCATGCAATAGACCTGCATAGTCAGTGTGACATCGTGATGAGACTGCACACCGCAAGACATCCTACCTGCATCTGAAAGTCTCCTGCCAAGACAGGAAGTCCTGGAGATACACAAATCATCCAGAGGAGAGTCAGGACCAGGTCAGGGATCCTCTGCCTCCTTTCCCCAGCAGCCTGGGAAGACTCCAAAGCCTCTGAAGGCTTTGAGACCAGCAACAGCAACCCCTGCACATTCTTTGGGTACTGTCCAATAATATTTTGTAAGTAAATACTTAAAGCCTCTTGTAATCACTAATTGCCTTCTGCCATAAGCGGAAAGGAGCTTCTTGCATCTGTCTAGTGGCTAAGCGGGATAATTAACTGCCAGCGGTGTATTGACTGCAAGAATCTTCTCTTCCAGTGTAATGTTTGCTTTTGCTGGTTACCTCTTACAGTGTTCCAGTTTTGCCTGTTCACTGTGTGTATAAATTTCCAAATCATGAATTTTGAACCTTGTAAATAAGTTTTCTGGTGAGACTTAATGTTAATAAACAACTTTCATAGTTATTAACAATCTCTGCCTGAATATAAAAAATAATATTAATTATTAATTTTGTATCATTCATAACACAAAAGTCACAGAGTTAGTCCTCTTCTTGTTCATGTTTCATAATACAATATGAACCCCAAAGCAACTTAAGTGACAAACTGTCCGTGAGGCAAAGGGCCTCAAAAGAGATGAAACACACCCTTGGTTATTGCTGAGGAGAGGAGGAGCTCGTAGTGGCTGTGATTTCCATGGCCACCTCAGCACACAAGCAGATAGCCTCAGAGGGAATCAAGCATAGCTCTGAGTTGTGCTGCTTGACATGTAAAACTCATGATGTGAGAAACTACCCTGATCAGGTAAAACCCACAGTGACACAGTTTTCATGGGGTCACAGAGATACAGTGTTGTGTGTGAAAGATGTCAAACATCTCTCAAATGCACTGCAGGATGAGGCAGTCAAGACTGCTTGCAAATGGCAGTGCCACCCCATGCCACTTGGCCCCAGAAGCAGAAACCACCCTGGAAGCACAGGGACAGCTTATGAGGAGCCATTTGCATTCCTGTCCATCTTTACTTTGTCATTCAAGTGTGGCTCTCAACCTTAAACCTGAACTGTCCACACTATTTTCCTGTGACCCAGGGAGAACAGCTCCAGAGCTCCTGCCTGGAGAAGCCCAAGCAGTAGCACAGACATCAGATCTGTGCCAGGTAAGCGACAGTGAATCCCTCCTCAATTCTTCCTAAACGTTGCATGGACAAGGTTTAGGCCAGATCTGCAAAACATAAAACTGGAAAAAATGAACAGAGTATGTATGGACTCATCACATCTATGATCACATCTCAACCCAAGGATTGTATAATGATATTTGCCATGGCATGGTAAAGAGACTGCTCAGGAGTCACCAGGAGCAAGAATTTATCCTGCACAGCCACAGAGAGAGGTTTCTCACTACTGCATGGGGCTGCCTCATGTGCTGTGCAGGTTAGCCAAGCAGGTTCACAGTATCTGAGAGATACACTGGCATGAACGTTGCTTCACAGATGACCTCCATTCCAGATGGTGACGCGGCAAAGCTTTCCAAACAGCTGACAGCTTGGACTGTTGGTTCATCAAATGGAGCAGGAATGTGGTAGAATGTTGCTAAGCAGAATAAGCTACTAAGAAAAGCACTAGAGCAGCAAGGTGTGTCAATGGTGAGCCACCAGGCCTTTCTCACCTGTCTAAGAAGGTCATACCCTCTATTTGCTAGAACTTAGAGTGAGTCCCTGTCCAATGCAGCCATCTCCTCAGCCAGTAGATTAAACTGTGGCAATATTTGAGCCCNTTTATTGTTGTGGTTTTGTTTTGTTTTGTTTGTTTGTTTTCTCCCCTGTAATTATAGAATCCCCAGTCACACAGGTCAAAGGATGACACAGACAGTTTGTAGTCCCACCTCTCGGTTGGTGTTAGATTAAACTGAGATTCTTTTTTCTGATTTCCTTTCTACTAGCATTAAAGTATAATTACATGATTTTTTTTTCTTCTTTTCCTTCTTGAAAAAACATTGTGTTTGACTCAATTACCTCACAGACAATCAGAATTCAGGTCTGATATTGACATTGTTCTTTCAGAATTGGCCTATATTAAGTTAAAAATAGAATGGTGAAAGAATTTCATCATGCAGTATGTACACTGTCAAATAGCTCTGCTGAAATTTGAGCTTTGGTAAATAAAAAGCAGCCACCTAAATACAGTGGGAATCATACTTTTTGGGAGTGTAATTGCTATTTAATTTACAAATCAATATTGGCTTTCATCCTAAAAGATGCAATAATCCTCACTGCATTTCATTTAATGCTCAAATGTATGGAAAGCTTTGTGTAGGAGGTAAACACTGCTTCTCTTTGCCCCAAGGACTTAAAAGTCTTGGAGAAGCATGTCTGTGGTTGCCATACAGAAACAGCACTTGGTTTTAAAAACCCTTCATGAGTCAAGTGAACTTTTTTCTCCAGAAAGGAGACCAGTCAAAGGAGACGTGTATATATATAAAGCAAGGGAAAATGAGAGGAAAGGGAGAGAGAACACAACTCAGTCACTTTTCCTCAAGGATCACATTCCTGAGGACATTGTTTCTAGAAATACTGTATTGTCTATGTGAGGATGTCTGTTGTGTGTTTTTCCAAGGTAGATACTCTACCGCTTCCCCTCCACTTTCTTCTCCTCCTATGTAAGTCCGAGAGCCCTACTGTCAGCCCAGCCACTGGCTCCTGTGAGTTGCAGTCCTGATCCCTCTGGGTGACTCTTCTAGGCCAGTCCTTGATGCTACCCATGCACCTCCTTGGGAAACAGCCCAGCTTCATCCTTGTTGTGCTATGCACTCCAAAGTCAAAGCCAGGGACTCTTTGGCAGGTCCCATATTTTATTTGACCAGGTGCTTCTCACACAGCTGCAGACTTCCTCTTGCCCAGCCCTCAAAACATATACTTCATCATCATCTGAGATTGCTCAATAACCTTGTTTAAAACAATCAATTACATTGTTTAGCTCTGAGTGTTGATCCAGAAGCAGCCATTACCAGAGTGAAATCATTGCACTGCACAACTTGGGAGAAGTTACTTAAATAACAAACTGCTTCAGAAGAGAAGTTTTAGTTTTTCTGATTCACCTCATCTCACAAGATTGACTGATACATTGTTTGAAAGCTAATTGCCAGTGAATTTCTATATTATTTAAAGATATTTTATAGACATATTTATACTTTTGACAAAAATGTGGAGATTTAGAATCACTTATCAGTGAGGAAGACAGATTAAATAACAAAATATGTATTTTATCTATGTCATGTAGTACCTTAAACAAAAGCAGTTCATTTGTTCTTTTCTTTTTCCTAAATTACTTTTTTGCTATCAACACTTTGAAAATGCACCTAAGACCTTCATCTGCCTTTATCCAAGGCAAATCATGTGGTATACTTGTCCCTTTATTTTGAAAAGGTACATACCTGAAGATAATTCTTTTTACAGATCTAGTAAAAGCCTTTTCAAGGACTGAATCTTCCTTTGATACAGTAAGCAAAATGTTGGAGGCTTCAGCAGGTGTAAAATAATGAGGCCATGAATGCAAATGAGCCTTTGATGTACAGTATAGAGTTGTTCTCACCGTGTTGGAAATAAGAAACATATGACTGTAGATGCTTAAATCTGTAAAGTGAAGCATTCTTTTATGCCAACAGATTGCATAAAACTTATTAGTATGAGAAAAGTCTCTTCTGCTAGGAAACTCAGTTAATATTTTCTTGCAAGCCCAGCAGTCTTACAGTTGACTTATGGTGTTTGTTTACATGAAGATCTTACCAAGATAAAATACCTGTGCTTTGAATTTTTTTCTGCTGAAAAGATGTTTTCAGATGTAATTAATGATTTGTGTTAATCTGTTCATGTGCCCATGTGCATTGGTCTTGTTTGCTCCCAACAGTAAACATAGAAAATTATGGACTCTGAAACCCGATTGATTTCACTTTGGCTTCAGTTATCATTGAAACCATGACTAGGATTTCTGGTTCACATGGAGGGCTCAGGGGAGCTTTCAATTTCTACGTTTCTGGTGGCTACACCTGAAATCAACCTGATGCTCGTCGGTGGCATTGCCGGTGGCAATGCCACCTTCTGGGAGGGCTTGGGGGAACTACCTTGTTCAGCTGAGAAAATACCTGAAAATTTTGGAAGGCTTGAAAGATGATGGTGAGACAAAGAGACAGGTGGCCCTGGCAGCCTCACCACTTCTCAGCTCCTATCACAGCATTGCCATGAAAAGTTTAATATTAATAAAAATTTCCAACTTCTGATTTTTTTTTGGTTTTTGGTCAGATCCTGTTTTCTGAGATATCCTGCAAAGGACTATTAAAAGATAGTGACCACCACCTGTGGCAATTCAGAACACTTCTTATTTTGGTATATGTCTAGCTATGTCTTAGGTCTTGAGCCTAGGTTATGAGCTGTGACCTGTGCTATGCAGCAAATCAGATTAACTCATCACATCTCTCTTGCAACCTCTAAATCAAGCAAAATTGATGAAAATTAATTTACTATTTGTTATAATAATTGATTTAAGGCTGTTGCATTTTACAATATTTGTTCTTCCCATAAGTCTGTATCTCCACTGGATAGGTCCCCAAAGACTGGAAACTGGCCAATGTGGTGCCCATACACAAGAAGGGCCAGAAGGAGGACCCAGGAAATTCCAGACCTGTCAGTCTGACCTCAGTGCCAGGCAAGGTTATGGAACAGGTCATCTTGAGTGCCATCACAAAGCACCTACAAGATGGCCAAGGGATCAGGCCCAGTCAGCATGGGTTTAGAAAGGGCAAGTCCTGCCTGACCAACCTGATTTCCTTTTATGATCAAGGTTACCCGCCTGGTGAATGCAAGGCAGGCTGTGGATGTAGTCTACCTGGACTTCAGCAAAGTCTTTGACATTGTCTGCCACAACAAGCTCCTGGCAAAACTGACAGCTCATGGCTTGGACAGATTCACTCTGATATGGGTCAAGAAGTGGCTGGAGGGCTGGGTCCAGAGAATGGTTGTGAATGGTGACACATCCAGTTGGCAGCTGTCACTAGTGGTGTCGCCCAGGGATCAGTGCTGGGCACAGTCCTGTTCAATACCTTTATTGATGGTCTGAACCAGAGGATTCAGTAAAGCATCAGTAAGTGCACAGATGACACCAAGTTAGGAGCAGGTGTGGATCTGTTGGAGGGTAGGAGGGCTCTGCAGAGGGACCTGGACAGGCTGGATGGNCCCTGGACTCAGCACTGGTCAGGCCACACCTTGAGTCCTGTGTCCAGTTCTGGGCCACTCAATTCTAGAGAGATATAGAGGGTCTGGAAGGTGTCCAGAGAAGGGCAATGAAGCTGGTGAGGGGCCTGGAGCACAGCCCTGTGAGGAGAGGCTGAGGGAGCTGGGGGTGTGCAGCCTGGAGAAGAGGAGGCTCAGGACAGACCTTATTGCTGTCTATAACTCCCCTAGCGGAGGTTGTAGCCAGGTGGGGTTGGTCTCTTCTCCCAGGCAAGCAGCAACAGAACAAGGGGACACAGTCTCAAGTTGTGGCAGGGGAGGTCTAGTCTGGATATGAGGAGGAAGTTCTTGACAGAGAGAGTGATTGGCATTGGAATGGGCTGCCCAGGGAGGTGGTGGAGTCACTGTGCCTGGAGGGGTTCAAGAAAAGCCTGGATGGGGCACTTAGTGCCATGGTCTAGTTGTTTGGCTAGGGCTGAGCGATAGGTTAGACTGTATGATCTTGGAGGTCTCTTCCAATCTGGCTGATTCTATGATTCTGTAGGAAATGGGCACACCACTAAAAGACTCAGAATTATAACAGACCTCACAAGGCGCAGTGTTTTAATTGCAAGGGAGAAGCAAGTAGTGTTTTGCAGGTGGTCAGACCTTAGCTTCAGAAGTACAGAATGTAGAAAGAGGCTTCTGTATTATGCAAGCTTTCTCCTATTTCTTGAAATAAAATCTGCATATTCCTACCATCCAAGTACTTTGCTTTCTGACATCATTAAATGATATACACAAAAACAGCTAAGGAAAATAAAGATGTGCTATTTCACTTAGACTGTATTTTCCCAAAAGAATGTGATTACATTAGCATTTTTCCTACCTTTATTCTCAATGGAAATCAGCCTCTGCTAGTCTTAAATTAAACCAGCATTATCTCTCTGTTCCATGGCTTTTCTGTTTTATTGAATCATAGTTGCAGTATGGTTATGCTGAAACATGTTCATTTATTCCTCAAAGTACAAATATTCTGCCAGCAGTGCAAAGTCAGGTATTGTTAACCTTCATGCTCTTCAATATCTCTAAATGTCTACCACTGACTTTGCTTGCAAAGTAAAAATTACTTTCTTTTTCTTTTATTTTGATTTTTTAATTCATTTGAAATAACATGCTGATTGTCACCTAACAGCTACCACTTTTAATGCTGAGTGTTTGATAGTGAGTGGCCAGAAAAGTGAATTTTCTCACAAATACCTTAGAAGAAGAAAAGAGAAATGCTATGAGAAAGAAATCAGTATTCGCAAGCCAAAAGCAACAAAATCTTAGAACAGACTTACTGAGAAACACCAGCAGGCAATAAGGACACAGAGGCTGCAACATGTGGGTGCAGGCTGCTCCTTATCCTAGCTGAACCAATACTGTGATGGTTTGGGAG
>VWYK01112873.1:0-12246 GCA_013399775.1 Semnornis frantzii | reverse complement strand
CAGGACAAGGGGCAATAGGTTTGAACTGGCAGAGGGGAGATTGAAATTGGATGTTAGGAAGAAGTTCTTTACAGTGAGGGTGGTGAGACACTGGCCCAGGTTGCCCAGGGAGGTTGTGGAGCACAGAATCACAGAATGTGATCTATGATCACATTCTATGATTCTGTCATCCACAACCTCCCTGGAGGTGTTCAAGGCCAGGTTGGAGGAGACTCCAGCACCTCTCAGGGCTCCAATCACCCTGTTCCAATGCTCCATCACCTTTAAAGAAGTTGAGAAGTGTATCTGTGAAGATCTGCACTCTCACATACTTCACAGGATCACAGAATTGTTTCAGCTGGGAAAGACCTCCCAGATCATCAACTCACAGAAACATTCTGCTTGGAAGAGACCCTCAGGATCACCAAGCCCAACCAACATCTCTACTACCATGGCCATTAAACAAAGTCCTGAAGTGCCATGTCCACAGGTTTCTTGAACACCTCATGTGGATGGTGACTCCACCACATCCCTGCTTCAATGTCTGACAACATTGGGAACGTTTTTTTGCTTCCAGCAATGAGAACTGTTGGAATAAAGCCCACCCTGAGGCATCAGGGATTGCTAAAGCAGGACATTTGCTGATTTATCAAACTGAATTGCTAGATGTTAGTTATTTCTCCTTTCCTAACAGGTTGGAAAAAGCTGGATGAAAACTCTAACGAGGTCTCATACAGCAAAGAAAAGGGAGAAAAGACATCAAGAGGCAGTTAAAGAGCAGTTGGAGCTTCCTTCTCACTCCTATCAGCACAGCTATCAGTCAGCAAACCCCTAATTAGCTACAAAAGACATTGTGCTCCTCAGAGCTGCTCCAGGAACAGGAGAGCTGCTGTAGGCCAGAAGCTGGAGCACTGATTGACAGCCTCTATTTAAGGAAAGCAGTTACAGAATAATTAGTGACAATTTGTACAGATCAGAAGTGACCTCTGAGGTTGTGCAGAGCCTTATGCAAAGAACAAAGCTGTGCTCAGCTGCACTGACACGTTCACAGCTCAAATGGGACTTGGTTAGTCATGAAAGCAGGTTCAGCAAAGTCCTTCAAACTTCCCTGCTTTGTGGCAACCAACCCATCCTGAGCACTCAGGGACAAGTACACAGCAGGGAAGCAAATCTTCAATCTTATTTCCAACACTGGCAAGATTTTGTTGCTTTGGAAGCAGGTTTTTGTTTTCCTTTCCCTTTATCCAGCTGCATCACCTTTGTGTCAGTAGTGAGTTTGCCTCATCAGCCTGGCTTCCTGCAGCAAGGGATGCAAACCATTGAAAACCCCTTGGATAAAAGGCTCTCACAGAATCCCAGCACAGTGGGAGCTTGAAGGGACCTCTGGAGATCACGCAGCCCAACCCCCCTGCTAAAGCAGGGCACCCACAGCAGTTTGCCCAGGAGCACAATGTCCAGCTGGGTTTGGAATCTCTCAAGAGAGGAAACTCCACAACCTCTCTGGGCAGCCTGCTCCAGGCCTCCAGCACCCTCATACCAAACAAGTTTCTCCTCCTGTTCAGATGGAACCTCCTGGGTTCCAGTTTGTGCCCATTGCTCCCTGTCCTGTCACTGGGCACCACTGAATAAGATCCTGGCCCCATCCTCTTGCTTCTCAGCCTTTAGCCTTCTGGGGTTGCTCTTCTCCAAGTTAAACAGCCCCAAGGCTCTCTATCTTTTCTCCTCACAGAGATGCTGAAAACATTCCCTTCAAAACATCACTTCAAGAAATTATCTTACAATTAAAAGTATAAATCCAGCTCTGAGCAGAAAGGTCACCAGCTTCTTGCATGGTCCATGGCAGGGCTCACACCTCTGCTGACTTAGCCAAGCACAGGCCATCAGGACAGGAGGGCTCTCTGATTTAACAGCTCCTGTGCAGTTTTGGTGCAAAGCTGGCAGAGGAGAAGGGCACCCAGCAGCACTCTCCCCCCATGTGCTCTGCTGCCTGAGCAGCTGCCTGAGCAGCTGTTCCTACCAGTTGGTGGTTGAATTTTACAAGGTCCCTGTCTGTAATTAAAAAGCAACAATACATTGGCAGTTATGATTAAAATGCATCACTGGATTGCATCCCTCAGGGCTGGAGCACCTCCCCTACCAGGGCAGGCTGAGCAAGCTGAGCCTGTTCAGCCTGGAGAAGAAAAGGTTACAGGGAGACCTAAGAGCAGCCTGCCAGTACCTGAAGGGGGCTACAGGAGACCTGGAGAGGGACTTTTGATAAAAGCCTGTGGTGACAGGACAAGGGGCAATGGTTTGAAACTACAGCAGGGGAGATTTACATTGGACATTAGGAAGAAGTTCTTTACTGTGAGGGTGAGACACCCTCCAGAGAGACACTGGAACAGGCTGCCCAGAGAAGTTGTGGACACTTCATTGCTGGAAGTGTTTAAGACCAGGCTGGAGGAGGCTTTGAGCAACCATGGCAGGGGAGGCTGGAAATAGATGATCTTGAGGGTCCCTTCCAACCCAAGCCATTCTATGTCTATAACTGCAGCCAGACACTCTGGACATGACCATGTAGGACTTTTCCCATATCTCTAACCCTTATTAAGGCTGGCTGCTTAACCCCTCTGCCAAGGCTACCACCAGCATCCAAACTTACAGGCTGTGGGTCACAAATACTCATCTCCTGCCTCTGCCCCAAGCCAAGGCCACGAGGTGCTCTGCAGTGTGGGCACAAAGGTCAGAGAGCTGCAGGTTGGGTGGGGAGAGTCAAAAACCTGAGTCTGGCAGAAGAGGATTTTCTCCATTTGGAGCCCCTTAAGACACTGTGCTCATGCCAGATAAGCAGCACACCCAGAACTAGCAAAGCTTGGGCCACATAAAGCTTGGCACAAGAGGCAGTGGTAAGAAGCCCCTGGGGAACAAACTGATGCTCTCTCATGGCATGCATGGCTCACAGAGCTGGTACCTACTAAGAGTGGTTAGAAAGCTCCTCCAGCCCATGCCTGGGCACTGCCCTGCTCCAAAAAAAAGCCTTGAGTGGCACCAAACCTTGCAAAGCAGATGTTTTCCCTGGTGTACAAGGGAGCCTGTGTGTTGGTTTGAGGCTAATTGGAATATTTTAATGGAGAAAATTATATTATAGGCTGTGAAAAGGAAACAATGTTGATGCCTGCTTCACTCATAGGCTTGCTGAGATGGATAAGAACAAGAACACAAACATAGATAAGACACTCTCAGAGTCTCATCTCTGCCTCTCTGGGAGCTTCTGGCCTCTCTGCTGAGTAACCTCACTAACCACTTTCCTTCTAATTCCCCTGGCCCAGCCTCCAAGCTCACCCTGCANGTGTCAGGGAACTGCCAAACCATCACAGCCTCCCTGTGCAGGGAGATGCCACACTCTGTAGATGAAGGATGAGCTCTGGAGGAGGCAGGGAGAGCAGAGTCAGGGGGCCACATTCAGCCACCTCTCCCTGCTAGCACAGGAGGGGAACTGGAGATGCCAGTGAGCGCCGCGGGATTCATGCCACAGGATTCGTGCCACATGCTCCCCTGGGAGCAGAACTCCAGTTCCAGCCTGCAAACCACCACAGGCAGATTTGTAAACCATTGTGTACACAGCAGATAAATGCTTCATAATCCTGATGACAAACAGATCTCCAAGCCAGAAGCAGCTTCTCCCCACATTAACTGCATCAGAAACAGGTTCAACTGAGCCAAAAAAAAAAAAGCCAACAACCTTTTACTGGGACTTCTAACAAGGGGGGAAAAAGTCATCCCTAACCACAGCCACCAGGGAAATGATGGCAAACCCAACACGTGGTAAGCCCATCACATGTCAAGACTTCAGCTGCCAGTCACCCCTCAGAGAGCTCCATTTTCTCCTGCTAATGTGGACATCACTGCGCGGGCAGCTCCTGGGCGCCGTGGGCACGAGGAGCCCCGAGCTGCACACACACCACGGTGCAAACCTACCCACCCTACCCTGGGGCCTCTGGCCACGTTAGCAGGACTTGGTTAAACTCCCTGATCACGGTGTCCTGCCAAGCTGGGATTAGAGTCTGGGACTCCTGGCACCCAGAGGCACGATTAATCCACAGAGTGCTTCTAACCCCACCCCTCACCCCAGCCTCCAGATAGTTTCCATGTGCCAGGCTGTGGATGATGGTGTAGCAAAGCCTTCTCATCTCCATCAGCATCTGCCTTTCTCTTCCACACTTAATGGAGCCCATCTACCCCCTCCCAGGGATCAGAGCAGAGTCAGGCTGGTTGGAAAATACCTTCTCTGTGTAAACCATGAGTTCTGCCATTTCCCTCTCCAAACTACACAGCGTCACAGATCGTAAGCCCCCTAAACAGAGGGTCTTCAGTTGAGGAACCAGATCTCCATAAAGGCTGGGATTAAGACCCTGCACATTAGAAAGGAAAAAAACCCAAAAAACCAACAACCCCCCCAAAAAAAACCCCACCAAACCCTGCTCTGTTTAATTACCCAAGCCATAACAACATTTGACTGTTTCAGACAGGACTCCTGACAAAAGTGGAAATGTTATTTTCCACTAGCATGGCTGCTGGGCCTACTACAAATAAATAGTCCAGGAGGCACTCACCAGGCAAGGGCTGGAGGCCATGTGTTTGCATTAATTCTCTTGGCACAGCAGCCCATGTAGATTTTGGATTGCAGCTCAGGGCTGCAACAGGAGAGTTGGGGTGGCCAACATACATCACAGCAGACTCTGCTTGGCCCAAGTCCATTTATGAGCTGGTCCAATACCCAGTTTGATCATCCTAATTACCAGCAGATTCCCAGCAACCCTCCCTCCCTCGTGGAGGTACCTTCAGCTTCATCCTTTTCTTCCTGCCTCTGGTTGAAATCAGCAGGTGAATCGCAGTCCTTTGTCTGGTAGACAAAGTTGGGCCTCTTTCATTTTCCTTTTATTGCAGTTTCTTTTGTGTGGGTTAAAATAATTGATATTGATAACATGATCTGCTTCCCCACCCCCAGCCCAGCCCCTGCTCCAAATTACTTGCCCAAGCTGAGGATCCCACATTATGGATATGACTGGAATGGTCTTAATTAGCCTTCTGGGCTACAGAACTGATTCTGGTTTTGATTTGAAAGAGTTGGGATTATGCAGGCTGACTGTTGTGGGTTGAGGTCACCAGCAGAGCCAGTTGGGGGGAATGCTTGGGGGGGCTGATTTTGAGCTGGCTTTTCTCAGACTGGTTCCTGGCAGCACGTGGAGCTGAGCCCTTGCAGGCCTGGGTGAAAATGAAAGACAATTTTCTGTGGTTGCCTTTGTGTTTGGATTAAGAATGACAGCACTGAAGAGTCTTTGCATCCAAAGTTTCACCCAGAACAAAGGAGGACATCGATGGTCCAACAAGAGCTAACCCAGCAGCAGCCTTCATACAAGGTCACCCTTCCATTCAGTGGGGGAAATCCCATTAAAGGCAACAAAAAAAAAGAGGCAGCATTACAGCTAAAAAGGCAAATGCAGCTCTCTGGACCTGCAAAATTCCATTTCAAAACGTGCAACCAGTTAAGTCAGTCACAGAAGTGAAAAATAAAGGTGTCAGTGCCTGGAAAATTGATGGGGTTTCTTCCTGGTTTGGGAAGAGGAATCCCAGTCCTGGAACGGGAGTGGGAATGTGGTCCCTGGCACTCAAATGCAGCTCTCTTGGTGCAAGGATGCAGGAGCATCCCTGTTCCCACAGCTCAGCAGGCCTGTCCCACAAAAAGTAATTCACACAATCCCAGCGTGGTAGGGACTGGAAAGGATCTCTGGGGATCATCCAGTCCAAGCCCACTGCTAAAGCTGTTGGCACCACAGCAGCTTGCCCAGGGTCACGACGGCCAGCTGGGGTTGGAATCTCTCCAGAGGAGACTCCACAACCTCTCTGGCAGCCTGCTCCAGAGCTCCAGCAGCTTCAAAGAATGTTTTCTTTAAGGTCAAGTGAAACTTCCTGTGCTCCAGAAGAGACCTCTGAGATCATCAAGCCCAATCATCAGCCCAGCACCACTATGCCCAGTAACGATGTCCTGAAGTGCCATGTCCACACATTTCTTGAACATCTCCAGGGATGGTGACTCTACCACTGCCCTGGGCAGGCTGTTCCCATGCCTGACCACTTTTTCCATACAGAAATGTTTCCTCATGCCCAATCTAAACCTCCCCCAGTGCAACCTGAAGCCATTTCTTCTTGTCCTGTTAATTGTTAGATGAGACCAAGCCCCACTGCACTGCAACTTCTTTTCAGGGAGTTCAAGAGGGCCAAGAAGGTCTCCCCTCAGTCTCCTCTTCTCCAGGCTGAGCATCTCCAGTTTCCTCAGCTGCTCCTCACAAGATTTGTGCTGTAGACCCTCCACCAGCTTTGCTGCCTTTCTCTGGACCTGCTCCAGCATCTCAGTTTCTTCTCCAGACTAAACTTACAGAGGGAGTTCTCCGTGGGGCTCAGGTTTGCTCCTGAATCAGGTTGTGATGGGGAAGGGAGGAGAGAAATTTGGCTTCTAGAAGTGTGGTGGGGGAAAACCGCATCACCAAGCCGGCACATGGACACTGGCTGTGCTGCCAGAGACAGAAGTGCCATGATCAAGCAAGAAAACATGGAGAGAAAACAGGAGAAAAAACCCTTTTCTAGTAAGGTAAAGTAGACCAAAAAAAGAAGAGTTTGGAAGTGCAGAACACTCACCTCATAGTGATAATCCATGCAAGTCAACTCTCTCCAGCAACGATCCCCTCGGATTTTAATCAGCCCCTGGTGGAAAAAAAAAAACAAAACAATAAAAAAGACCCAAAAAAAAATTACTGTCACAAATATTTTATTTCACTTTATCTTGTATGTCAAGGTCTCATCTCAGGATGCCAAATACTCTTGGTTAAACTGCAAGGAGAACTTCTAACAGCAGAGGCTGGAATGACCCCATCAGAGACCCACAGCACATCTGTACCCCAGGTGCAGTCATCACCCCTGAGGGAACAAAACACAACTCCAACATGACTCTTTCCACTGAAAATTGAACACAAAATTCATGGATTCGTAGAGTCATAGAATGTTTTGGGTTGGAAGTGACCTTAAGGATCATCCAGTTCCCACTCCCCTGCCATGGGCTGGCTGCACAAGGCTCCATCCAACCTGGCCTGGAACACCTCCAAGGGGGGCACATCCACAGCCTCCCTGAGCAACCTGTTCCAGTGTCTCACTATCCTCCCTGTAAAGAACTTTTTTCTTGTGTTTACTGAAAATTGGACACAAAATCCTCGTGGAACATGCTCCCTCACTTCAAGTGTGCTGGAAGATGCTTTACCCACAGCATAGGCTTTGCAGTGTGGTGCTCCCAGTATGGGCTACCAGCATTGCAGGTAGGGAGGCACAGGGCATCGAGAAGCAACAGGAAGAGCCTGAAAATCAGACTCCATTATTGGGATAATTTTGTAAAACAGACTGATCAGGACCCTGCAGGCCTAAATACAACAGCATTTATCATTTTGAAATCCAAACCCAACTGTCTCTCTCTCCCAAAGCCTATAGAAAAGAGGAACCAGGGAGAAACTGGGATGAGGACTCCACTGCCTCACTAGGGGCTGAGCTAGCTACAGAGATGCAATCAAAGTAATTAGAGAAACAAAAGAGGAGAAGGGGAAGGAAGCTGACAGATCTAACCTGAGATGAATGCCCTAATGACAGGTCTGCTCCACCTCAGGTTAGAGGTTGGCAGTGAAATGAGCGGGTATGGGAAGGCTGCTGTGGGTTGATATTTCAGGGCAACAAGAGGGTGACATTTCCAAATCAGTGGGTCCATTCCAGAGCTGGCAGCAATATTGGGATTAAATTTCTTTGCCTCAGCGATGAAGAGTAGAAAGGAATCAGTCGTCCACGGCAGGAAAGACACCTGGCCAGGGATGAGCCTGTGAGCAGGAAGCTCTGCAATCAAGCTGTGCCAGCCCCGAGGTATGCAGGTCCGAGCTTTGATGTGTGCAGAAAGGTCCCTGATTAGGATCACAATATCCCAAATTGAGGAAAGCTTCACTAGTCAAAAGGCTGAGCCAGCTCTATCATCTGCATACAATTAGGGGGCATTCACCTGCCTCTGACATTGCCCCTAATTATAACGTTCCTGCCTTCCTCGGTAGAGAAATACAGGGAGTTTCCATGGCTGCTGGCTGCACCAGGATCATCCCAAACCCTCCTTACACAGGCAGTAGGAAAGGGGTCCAAGAAAGCAGGGACCTGTCACTGCTGCAATCTGAGAGCTGAGGGAAGAAGGAGATTCCAGCACTACAGCACATCCTGCTCTATCGATTTCACCCAAATTGCTAAGAAGTTTATCTCCACTTCCAGCTTTAAACAAAGTTTAGCAGCTTAGAGGCTCAAGAAAAATTCCAACCACCAGTTAAAGACCCCCAAAGCCTGTCCAGACCTCGTAAGTAAATATCCAGACAATAAAAGACATCAGCTGGACCTTGGTCTTAACTCAACATGGACTTTTTAAAGCCAACAAGGATGCACAGAAACAGTTACAAGGTTATCTGACAGGTTAAGCCAATAGGAAATAGGTAGCATCTTGGTCTGAGCCTTGCACCAGGAGATATTTAGATGTCTTTGGTTTGGGGAAAGGGGTGAGCCTCTCTCCCCCCACCCCAGCCTTCAACAGGGCTGTTCACAACCTTGAATTACAGCAGTTATCAGGCACACTGCTTGAGTGCCAGCAGGTCCAGAGAAAAACAAAGCTGGTGACTGCTCTTGGAGAGCAACAGGTCTTGTGATGAGAGGCTGAGGGAACTGGGGTTGTTCACCCTGGAGAAAAGGGGGTTGAGGAGAGACCTTGTGGCTCTCTGCAAGTCCCTGAGAGGAGGTCAGAGCCAGGTGGAGGTTGGTCTCTTCTTCTAAGGAACAAACAATAGGGTAAGGGGAAATGGCCTCAAGTTGCATCAGGGGAAGTTTACGTTGGATATAAGGAAGAATTTCTTCCCCAGAAGGGTTGTCAAGGCCTGGAACAAGATACTCAAGGCACTGCTGAAGTCCCCATCCTTGAAGAGGTATCAAGGCCTGGAACAAGATACTCAAGGCACTGCTGAAGTCCGCATCCTTGAAGAGGTTTCAAAGCGACAGAAATGCAGTGCTGAGGGCCATGGTTTAGTGGTGACCTGGCAATGTTGAGTTAAGGGTTGGGCCTGATCTTCAAGGTCTTTTCCAACCCAGCCCAAGCCCACAGAGGCACAGAGAAAAGCAAAGTGCTACGAGAGAAGCCTCCCAGGACAGGAAAGCAGGCTGGTGGGCACCACTGGCTGCTCTGTGGATTTACTCTCCAGCCAGTCATTCATCAGATCCCATCACTCCACAAGGGCTGGAGCAGGGGAGACAGGGANTGCTGAAGTCCCCATCCTTGAAGAGGTTTCAAGGCCTGGAACAAGATACTCAAGGCAGTGCTGAAGTCCCCATCCTTGAAGAGGTTTCAAGGCCTGGAACAAGATACTCAAGGCACTGCTGAAGTCCCCATCCTTGAAGAGGTTTCAAGGCCTGGAACAAGATACTCAAGGCACTGCTGAAGTCCGCATCCTTGAAGAGGTTTCAAAGGCTGGAACAAGATACTCAAGGCACTGCTGAAGTCCCCATCCTTGAAGAGGTATCAAGGCCTGGAACAAGATACTCAAGGCACTGCTGAAGTCCGCATCCTTGAAGAGGTTTCAAAGCGACAGAAATGCAGTGCTGAGGGCCATGGTTTAGTGGTGACCTGGCAATGTTGAGTTAAGGGTTGGGCCTGATCATCAAGGTCTTTTCCAACCCAGCCCAAGCCCACAGAGGCACAGAGAAAAGCAAAGTGCTACGAGAGAAGCCTCCCAGGACAGGAAAGCAGGCTGGTGGGCACCACTGGCTGCTCTGTGGATTTACTCTCCAGCCAGTCATTCATCAGATCCCATCACTCCACAAGGGCTGGAGCAGGGGAGACAGGGACAAGACAGACTGGCTGTCAGCAGTCCCAGCTTCATCAGCCCCTCCCAAATTATCCCCAGCCTGGCTCTGCCCCTCAAATCTTTTCTAACATTACAGGATGTGTTGATAGCATCTCCCAGGATGTGCTGCAGCCATAGCCCTGTCAGTGGCAGGATGGACACCAAGAAAGGCTCTGTGCCAGAATGCTGGAATATTAAAACAGGACAGAGCTATCTTGATGACCTTCCCTCCTGCCTTGCCCAGCCTCTTATCAAGCTCTATTATTCAGCAGGGATAATTAAAAGTAGTCTATGACAGAAAAACACCGCACTTGAAAATCCAAACTCTTCCCTGCAATGAGTCACCAAAGGCAGTTAATCACATTCTGTTTACTATGAAGCCTTCAAACAGGAAAGTCACTCGAAGCTCTTCATATCAAAGCTGTTTTTCAGCACAGAAAACTCCCACTCTCATAATTAGAGGGTGTTCAAGTCGTCTTCACCCTGCTGCTGTCTTCGAGACCGCTGCCACGTGAGATTTCCAGTTTCCAAATGAAGTTGGACCAAAAAACAACAGAGCAGGAAAATCTACACATTGTGTAGCTTCTTCTCATCAGAGGAGGACCACAAAAGCAGAAGTGGCTATGGTGGCTCTGAAGAGGTATGGATCTCTTGGTATTCTCTAGCTTCATCTCACCTGAGGAGGACCATGAAGAGAGAACCAGCCATGGTTCTTCACAGCCATGGTTGTGGATGCTGGCCATGGACACACTGAGGATGAGCTCTAACATACTTTACAGCTCCTTGCTGGGATGGAATCTGGTTTTACACACTCTCCACTAAATACTTGGTATTTTTGGAAGTCTAAAAAAAAAAAAATAAACCAAGCACCCCAAGTAAGAAACAATCACTCCAGGAAAACACAAGCACCCAGGAGAAACCCCTGGGAAAAGACAAGGATCCTAATTAAGAAACAAGCACCTCAGGGAAAATAAAACAAAGCATCCAGGAAAAAGCCAAGCACTTCAGGGTAAAAACAACCAACCAACCAAAATAGGCACCCCAGGAAAAAAAACCAAGCATCCAGGAAAAAAAAAAAACCAAACCAAGCACCCCAGAAAGTCCTGCTCTGTTTGCAGGTGGGGGGTGGGTGAAGAGGCTTTCAAAGCCCTGCATATCAGAAGGGAAAGGTATTCAGCAATGCAAATTAAATAGAAGCTAAAGGGAAGGAAACAGGTGGCTAAGTGAACCAACAACTGCCCTTTCACCCCTCTGCCCTTGCTTTGAATGCAGCTCTACCTTGAATTATTAAATTCATACCGATGGGATGGTAGCTCCAAAGATCAAGGTGGGGGTGGGTTTGATGGTTTTGGCCAAGCTGGTGGCAGCCAGACCACGCAGACAAGCTCTTTCCAGCAATAAGAGAGGTTGGCCTGGGGAAGGGGAAAGTTGAGATCTTTTGTCATATTAATTTACAGGGGGTTGTGGCTCCAGGCCATTCTGCACACTCAGAAATCTGCCCTCGCTGCTGTCCGCATGAGAACCATAAAACGTTCACCCTGGATTGAATTAGCATCCAGAATGAAATATGTGCTCAATACCTTCTCCCCTACCAAGTTTGCTCCCTTCAGGGCATGGCTGAGGAGCAAAGGGGAGGATGGAGATGCAGCACCTGCCTGGACTGTGAAAATCCCAACCTCCAGGCTCCCAGGCTCCCACAATTAAGGTGCATTAAATTCCCCAATGTTTTTCACAGGGGAAGGAAAATTACATTCAGGGCTTTCCCCTCCCCCATCCACCTCCACTACCCCCTTTTTTTTTTTTTTTTTTTTTTTTTTTCTCATTTATTATTTTAATGGTGTTCAATAAACTGCCTGGTTTTAATCAGGGGAGCTCACTCCTACAGTTTCCACCCAGCAGCCCTGCTCTGCATCCACGTGGCCAGGGTCACGTAGAGACAGCATTTCCCAAACTCAAGCACACAATCATTAAGGTTGGAAAAGATCTCCAAGATCATTAAGCCCAACTGCTAACCCAGCACTGCCAGGTCTCTGTTTAAACCATGGCCCGCAGCACCACATCTCCATGGCTTTGATACCCCTCCAGGGATGCAGACCCCACGGCTGCTCTGGGCAGCCTGGGCCAGTGTTTGACAGCTCTTTTGGAAAACAAATCTTTCCTGATGTCCAACCTAAATCTCCCCACTGCAACTTGAGGCCATTTTCTCTTGTCTCATGGCTTGTTCCTTGGGAGAAGAAAGCAATTCCCACCTGGTTCCAACCTCCTTTCAGGGAGTTGCAGAGAGCAAGGTTTGCCTTGAGCTTCCCTTCTCCAGGCAGAACCACCCCAA
>VWYK01112862.1:0-15651 GCA_013399775.1 Semnornis frantzii | reverse complement strand
CCCAGTCACCAGCACCAGCTCATCTATCAACCATGAAGAACATCCGTCCCACTTTAACACCTCTTTCTATTGTGTCTCAGTTTTCTAGACCTTTTGTTCCTGGACAAGGTATATTTTTAATTAACTAAAATGTGTGTTATCTTCTCTATTTGAATGTTTTAAAATACAAGATACATGAGGATTTTCTGGCAAGGAGTGGCTCACTTTAGTAGAACACTATTGAAGCAGGGTCATCAAAGTTACCCACTCAAGCATCACGTAGAATTTCACCTTATCTCTTGCCACCAATTCTACTGCCTGCATTCTCAAAAGCTTTTGATCATCCTATTATTGTGATAGCTTCTGTAACCCACTAGCTTTCTCATGTGTGAAATTCCTTGTTTCAGCTTTGAAAATATTAATGTTTGGCATAGTTAAGCTTCAAATTCTAACCATAAATCAAGAACTTGACACACACTGTCACAAAGATATAATTTTAGAGCTACAAAGAAAATAAAAATGTGGGACCAGCTGATCTTGATACATTAGGTTGGCATGTTATCTTTTGGGGGAAAGGATCTAGGAATGCAGTGTTGAAATGAATGTTTTGCCAAACTTGCTTATTAGTTGATGCTGTGCCGAATCAAACCACTGCCTAAGGGGGATTTCTTCATTCCTTTGTAGAAAAACTGGCAAGATGGGACTAAAGCTTCTAGCCAATACTGTTGCTACTCTAGTTAGTATTTCAGATGGTATCCACCCAGAAAAAATCTCTGAAGAATTTCAGTCCTCTGCTGCCATGTCAACAGAAAAATAAAAATAGGGATCACTGAGATACTGGTAACATTTAAAAACCCACATTTGTCAGTTTGCAAAGTTGCCCGGGCATGGTTCCCAAAGTCAGAGTTAATGGATCTGTTTCACAGAAAGATTTACAGTAAAGAAAAGCTTGAAGAAGATTGTGGGTCTTCCTTACTGATAAAGAAAACTTTATTTTCCTGTATGTCTTACCTCATGCATAATATTTGTCATTGCTGTTTTGAAAAATCCAGGTTGCCTGTATGAAAGTGTACTTCTCAGCTTTCTTTGGCTTCTGTGATTGCTAAGATCTTCTATTCCGTTGTCTCTGGATCCTTGAAGCAAATAGAAATGTGATAACGTATCTGGCTCTAATCAGGGATATAACTATGAAAATTATTTTATTAGTACACTGAGAGGAGCTGTGGCCACATTAAGCTCATAGTGAAATGAGAGGATTTAGGCGAGACTGCAGTAAAGAAAAATTGTGCCAAATCTCGCTTTGTTAGCCTAGCCAAATGCATAGCTATTCTGCCTTCCTTTCTGTGTAAGATATGCATCCTAAGAGGAACTTGGAGGAACACTGCATATAACAGAAAAACCCTTCTAATTACCTTTCTCTTTAAGGAGATGCCAGATATCCATTGCTTGGCCAACCCCTGCAATACAATCCACCACCTTTATTACGTGGACAAGTAACAAGCCAACAGGTATTAAAGAGAACAATGTCCTGGCAATGCTGAAATAAACCAACTCAGGACGACTGTTACAAACACCATGATCAGGGAAATGTGTTAACTGCATTAGAAAAGTAACTGAGTGGAAGGTGCTTGCTTTCCACTAACAGCTTTGTGCTATGTGAATACTTCCCATTGATCTTTGTTGGGTTTTTTAGGAGGGTTATTTTGGGGGATGTTGTGATTTGTTTTTGTGGTTGTTGGTTTTTTTTGTTGGTTTTTTTTTTACAAACCAAAATGGTGATAAGCATTTTCCTGAAGTTCATTTTTAAGCACAGTGTAGATGATGGATTTTTTTTTTTTTAAGCCATTCACTAGGAGTTCCAAAAATCATAGAGAGAATGTTTGCTAAAAGGTTTTTCTTTTATTTGAGTTACAGTTTCAAAGCAAACAGAAAATACATGTGGATATTTCTGAACAAAGAGAGGCTTTGTTGCTTACAAGAATAACATAACAAAAACACTAGTGCTAGCAAAGTTAGATACCTTTGCCATCTACTTAATTTCTGGGACAGGCACACAAACCCATACTTCTTCTTAGGTCAGTTCTACTCAAGGTCAGCCAGAAGATGTGACAGATTTGGCTGGGGAAAGTGGTGGGTTTGGGTTGGGTTTTTTCTTCCTTTAATTTTTTTTTCATCATCGTTTCCTTCCTTTATTCTGAAGCCAAGGATTGAGTCTGACTACAAGACTGCTAATTCCAAGACTAAAATGGAATATGACAATCTTTTCTGTACCATGGTAGCTCATGTTATTTTCCAGACATTCCTCTTCCCTGTTTTTTCACTGAGCTTACCAAGAAATTTTAAGGTAACTGGTGGATTGTCTTTAAAGTATGTTATTTATGTTGATCTTTCTAGTGTCAACCTGGAAGCAAACATGGAAACAGGGGAAAGAAACCAGCGAAGAAGGCTGCTTCAGCAGATCTTGGTGCAGGAGAACCAGGTAGACAATTGCTGATAGACACAGTCCACTGGGAAATGAATTATGGTGATGGGCAGGGAATGTAGTGAGGAAAGGGCCAGAAGAGTAATTGTACAGAAATGGACATGGCAAACACTGGGAGCAGAATGATGCAGCGGAAGGCTTGATTTGAAGAGAGAGGAGGAAGGAGGCTAAATGAGAGAAGTGTAGTTTTGAAAGCTGGAGAAAAGACCAGAGAATATCAGCACTTGAAAACAAAAAAACAAGTTGGTCAGTTTACTGGACATAAGGTCCATGGTACTGTTACATTACATATTGTTATATATATCTCTATCTCCTTGCTTCCTTTTACCTGCATCAAATGGAGAATCAAACATGAACCACAACCTAGTTTGTGCTTTGTGGGTTGTTTTTTTTTTTTCCTTCTAATATAAATAAGCACGTCATTCTGGGAGGCATACTAGGAGATTGACAGATTAGCTGCTTGGAGCTGGTGAAGATGTCATCCAAATAACACCTGACATCAACTATCTTCATATCTTTACTGGAAAGAATTGTTGCAAGTTTTACCTACTATCAATTTTTTGCAGAGTTACAGATAATCAACTTTTCTAACAATTTCTAGGATAGAATTATTTGAGCAAAGATTGGCTACTTTTTAGCACAGTGCTGTGTGAAGAGTTAACAGACAAAGCCAGCGAGATGCTACAATGAGTTCTGAAAACTGCTGCAAAGTTAGGGGTTATATCGTTTGGGTTTTTTATCCTCTCTCTTTTCTGAGGGCCCTCTTTGTACTCTCAGCTTTTATTTGCACATTTGTATCTGTAAGTAGTGCTACATATGAAAGCAAAAGGCTCTCTAGACCACAAAAAATTGAATGCCTGTGTATTTGCCAACTGGAGACTAGTATGAAATAACTCATTTTCCATTGTATTTGTTGTATCATTAAGTGCAATGACCAATTTAGTTTCATTTTTTCTTGTTTCAGTTGTGGGAAAAGTTCTAGAAATCACTGAGCTGCCAGAAGGCATAACTCGTGTGGAAGCAGAAAAACTATTTGGAGAACTTTTAAAAGTTGGTGCCAAGATTCGGTGGCTGAGGGATTCGCAGTGTCAGCAGCACCATCGCCGTTACTGTGGCAGCGGGGACGGTAGTGTGAACACTGAACCATCCAAACCTAGTGACTTGGCTTCCACATACACGGTTCTAGCTACATTCCCTACAATGTCAGCCGCTCAGAATGCATTGAAGAAACAAAGCAGTACCTCAGTGAACAAGTTCAGGCTGAGAACAAGCAAGAAGCACTACGACTTTCATGTTCTGGAAAGGGCTAGTTCTCAGTAGCAGTTACATCAGTGGACACTCAGCCTTTACTACTTCCATGTCCTCCTCTCCTTGATTGGCTTGATGTTATGGGGTTTCTGTTCTCTTCATAGAGCCTCCTGGGATGTTTTGTCATGACATTAGCCACTGAAGAGTAAATGACCCAATGATCCAGCCAGATGAAGAAAAAAAAATACAGTTTATCCCAGACAATAGCAAGGAGTCATCTTTGAGACAGGCAGCTGTCTACAAGGAATGCTGTTGAAATGCCCCCGACTTTTATAGTAGTTTTGTTTTATATTTTTGAATTCTTGTATCAGATCCAAAGTTCTATTGTACAGCAAACGTTCATAAGAACCATATTCAGATTTGTATTTTATAATCCCTTTTCACAGCCAGCACATAGCTGTCCATTCCAAGGCAGGAACCTGAGGATTGGTGGAGGGGAAAAGAGAACCATTTCCAATTAATTACACTCATTTTCTAGAAAACTACTCCAAATCTTCAAGTTAACCTGTTCTTTGTCCCTTGTTATTTCGGGTTGTTTGTTTTGTGGGTTTTTTTGTTGATTGGCTTGCAGTTTTTTGAGTTTTTTGTTTGTTTGAGGTTTTTTGTTGGTTTCGGTGGGTTGGTTTTTTTAAGAAGGAAAAAAAAAGACCATAATTTTAGGAACTAACTCCTTAGATGGTCATTTATTTTTGAGATTCACTTAAGCAATGTGAAAAGGAATTACAAATAGTTTGTACTCTTGAAGGATTTGCTTCTGATCCAGCAAGTTTAATAATTATTTAAAGGGGAATATGAATAGGTTACACTGAATCACATTTTAATATTTCTTTTTAGCAAAAACATGGAGAAACTGAAGTATATCTTCACAAGTGACAAAATGTTTGCACTTTAATTGTGTTCCCACCAGTATGGATCTCTATTTTCCTTTTCACACTAAGGTAATTGTTTGATAAGTGCTGGAAACCTTTTTAATGGTTTAAGTTTTCATCATTTGCAGACGCTCACTGGACATTAAAAATTTAATGCACATAAATGAAACATTTTTTTTCAACTTGTGTAATTCGCAAGGCTGTACAATGTGTGCTGATGCAAGCCTTTTCAGTTCAAAAAAAATAAATGTTTACAAACACAAAACTTCTGAGAGTCTTCTGAAACCTGGGTGAACAGGTATTAATGTGACAAATTAACTAAATACTCGAACTTCTCAACCACCCTTAATCTTGAAGCATTACATTATCCTGCCCTTCATAATTTAAAAATGTTTCCCTATATAAGTAAAAAGAGAGAAATGGATCAGACACCCGAAGGGACTGCTCCTTGTTTGTTATTTTCGGCACAGGCACAGATTTGCAGACTATCTACTGTCACTCTGAAGGATGTATTTGTAACCTCTGCAAGTGTAAGCTGCAGGTAAATGTTAAGTTTAATAACATTTTAGAGAACAAGTAAAGAATTTTAGGTGTGTAAGACAACATTAATTCTCCTCGCGTAAACAAAAAATTCTGTTCCTGGTTGACCAGACACACACATGAAGTGGTAAGAACAATCCTGTGCATGTTCAGTGCTTCAAACCCTTCATCTGATGAATTAAGACACTTGGAACAAAACTGATCTTTCTGAGAATGTAACCTAACAAATTAGATTTGTATATGAGACTTCATTCTGAAAAATGCTTAGCAGCAGGTATTTACGTTAACTAAAGGCAAGCTTAAAACTCAGATGCTCCCCTAAAACGGGAAAATGTTCAGCTTCAAGCCCTTTGCCAAATGACAAATCTACTTAGCCCTGTCTGCTTCCCTGAAAGAGTGATACTTCTTGGTGTTCTTGTGCTACTCCATGACTGAATATACTACTTGAACAAGGGCCTATATTTTTCCTCTTCAGAAATGGATTGCTGTAGCTCACTGCACCCAAAACTGAAGATATTAAGAATCCTATAATACTCCCCTCTAAACAGCACAGAGATGACATGACTGACATGCAGGTTCTGCCACTGCCTCTTGCTGATCTGCAGTGCTGGTTTAAGGTTATGGGTTTAATCTTATAAGAGTAGTTAGCAGATTAAAGTCTCTAATCACAGCTGCCTCCTATGACCCACACATTCCAGGACAAGATTTTTCATCTCTGTAGACAAGCAGCCCTTGCTGAGAGCTTCCATCTCTTCTGAATGACCTAGAGAACTCAATCGACCATCAAAACAAACCATTTCCAAAGGATACCTTGTGACTTGCTTCATTTAGTAAACTTGTCCCATAATAACCAAAGAGAAGAAAATGTAAGGGGGGTAAATGGAGAATACGAGCAATCCAAGCACAAGGATGTCTTAGAACGTTTAGTGCTGAGGAAAAAAAAACAAACCACAAGAATAATCTGGTGGTTACCTACTACACCAAGAGCTACTCTCCTGATTTCTGTTATCACAATTATATTATCACATAAAATGCATCCCTGAACTGTGAACAGATTCAGTATTATTTATGGTATTACAGTGAAAATGATAATTCAAAACTAAGAAAACAACCTTAAGCTCCATACTCTGGGAACACTTAAAACCACATAGTCCAGACCCTGGATTTGGGTGGATCATAACAGCACACCTGAGAATCTTCTCAGCCTCCACGTGGCTGCGTAACTACAGCCTCATGGGTTTTGGTATGACTGCTTCGGTGTAAAGTAAAATGTCTGTAATAGACTTCATGTATCTTACTTAAGACTCCTCCCTGAGCAAATTTAACCCATTAGAATTTTAAATCCTTTTCTTTCATGCACATGCATGCTCAGAAAATTACATAAAAGTAGCAGAAATGCTTACAAAACGAAATCTAGCACTGAGGTGTACTGAAGGCTGCAGTGCTTAAGTGTTTTTACCTGCAACCACCCCTAATCCTGTGGTCCCACGTTTTCTGCAGAACACACACAATGTTTCAAAATCCAGGTGGACAGTGATACATAGGTGGGAGTTTTGTTTTGTAAGAGCTCAACAAGAATTGTTTAGCTTGATGAATCAAGATGCTTTACAGTCAAGACCTGTTTTGTCCTGCTTTATTCAAATACTCTTCTGTCTAGTAATGTAACCACCTTGAGAGGTTAAGTGGTATGCATTCTCACTATGCTGTTCATCTGTGCCTTAGAATTTCACATTTGACATGTCTGTTTTGAGATTATCTTGTACTAATGTGTTTGGATATCTACCAGGGAGTCAAAATTGCAATTAACTTCCTTTATAAATATCTACTTTAGCTCTTGTGACGGTTTGGGAGTTCCCCACCCCCCACATTTTGAAAAATGACCCAGACTAGAATGCAGCGAGATGGAAGTTAAGGACTGAAGCTCTATTTACAGCTTAGCACAATATACAAGCAGATATATACACTATATACAGGAATCTTTACAGAAATATACAAGGTAAAGGTAATACAGTACCACAACACCCCTCCCAGAAATCAGAGACCCCAGGAGGGGCTCCCAACCACCCTTCCACCTTCTCCCCACCCCTATACCTTACCCCAAGGTTTGCCTTACACGCAAGGTGAGTTTGGAGGATTGGCCAGGGGGGTTAGAAGGAAAGTGGTTAGTGAAATTACTCAGCAGAGAGAAGGAAGCCAGAAGCTGCTAACAGCCTGAGAAACAATTGTCTTATCTATGTTTGTATGTTCTTAGTTTTATCCATCTCAGCAAGCCTGAGTGAAGTAGACATCACTGTTGTTTCCTTTTCACAGCCTATAATTTTCTCTATTAAAATATTCCAATTAGCCTCAAACCAGCACAGCTCTTTTTCCCTAGAAAATTGCTGTGGGCTGTAATTTCTTGTATTTAGTCCTGAGGCAAAGAATGTTTACATGAAGTTTTGGAGAAAATTAATCAAACTACTTACATGTTACAGCTCATGAAAAATTATTGTAGCTGGGACTTTTATTTATTTCCAGCTGAGAAAGGGCATACTTCAATCAGCTCAGTCTTCAGGAAGGTTGATGTGCTGCCTCTACTCACTATTCTGCTCCTGTTGACATTTGAAATGGTTTGGGTTTGGCTACTGATACAGACAAGTGTAAACTTCAGGTACACAGCGTTAGTGTGACTACATTTTGGAAACCTTATTTCTCAGGTGTAAACCAGAGCCCTCAGAAGGGCTTAATTTCCAAAACATTCTGACAATTAAGTCTCTTTAAGTTCTCTTGTGGAACCTGAAGCCACAGTCACTAGTCACATCTGAAAACTTCAGATGCAAGCTGTGGTGTAAATGAAGCTTCCTCCTGGCTAAAGATGGGTGCAATTACATACTTACCAAACACGATATGAGCCTCCTTTTAGTTGAACATCTTCCTTGTGTGTTCAGCTTTGCAGGCTGGAAGCTCAGACCAGACTGTCTGGCAGCCCCTTATTAACAGGGTTTCATTTTGATCCTGCTTGTAACTACTTGATGGTTCATGATGTTTGCAGTTTGTCAACAGTTTGTCATGTTGAAAAAGGCATCATGCTTAAGAGACAATTAAGCATTGAAAACTGGTCTAGGGCACAAGCACTTTGGTGTCTGATGCTGGGTTTGTACCTAACCAGTGAAGCACACAAGCCTAGTTGTTAACCCTAGATGTAGCCAACTGCAATGATCTGTTTATGCACTCTGAAGGGAAACCTGAATGTTGGGTAAGAGCAGTGCTGTAAACCAGGGAGCTGCTGATAGTTGCATACTTTTAAAACTGGTATAAATTATACAAATAAACTCTGCTGCTGTGGATAATGCTTAACAGTGAGGTTTAATTAAGTATTAATTATAGCAGCACAGGCATGTGCAACAGTAACTCAGTGACACTAGTTACAGAATTATACTTTTTAAAGTGTAATTGAGAATGTAATATAAATAATTCCTGATGATGTAAAAGATTGTGCAAACTCACAAAAGTTACCTGTCCAGTCGTAAGATCATTTTTTGCATCTGAGCAAAATTATCTCCTTAAAATTACCTCAGTTGCAGTGTTGTAGAAATTTTCAAAAATTGTATTTGCAAAAATAACTTCCAAAGCATATGGTGTCCAACACCTTCCTCACCCTTCTTGTGCAACTTAGCCTCAAATGTAGTGTTTCAAATGAGATGCGATAAGTGCAAACTACAGCTGCACAAGAATTAGTGCAATACAATCAAAATTCTTTACAGAGCTTAAGATACATTATAGAATCATAGAATCACAGAATGGTAAGGTTGGAAGAGACCTCAAGGATTATCTAGTTCCAACCCCCTGCCATAGGCAGGGACGCCTCCCACTAGTACAGGTCACTTAAGGCCTCATCCAACCTGGCCTTGAACATCTCCAGGGAGGGAGCAGCCACAACCTCCCTGGGCAGCCTGTTCCAGTGCCTCACCAACCTAACCTCTTCCTCTCTATGTACATACATGTGTTGGTTTGAGCTAATTGGAATATTTTAATATAGAAAATTATACTATAGGCTGTGAAGGAAAACAATGGTGATGTCTACTTCACTCATAGGCTTGCTGAGATGTTTAGAAAAGGTACTCAAAACAAAAAGGTAAGACAGTGTCTCGAGCTGGCAGTCTGTGTCACGGGGCATGGCGTCTCAGGCTAGCAGCTTCTGGCTTCTCCTCCCTGCTGAATCAATTTCACTAACTACCTTTTTCTTCTAATCCCCCTGGCCGATCCTCCAAAATTCACCTTGCACGTAAGGCAAACCTTGGGGTAAGGTGTAGGGGTGGGGAGAAGGTGAAAGGGTGGTTGGGAGCCCGTCCTGGGGTCTCTGATTTCTGGGAGGGGAATTGTGTTTCTTTATTTTTACCTTGTATATTTCTGTAAATATTCCTGTATATACTGCTTGTATATTGTGCTAACCTGTAAATAGAGCTTCATCTCTTAACTTCCATCCGGCTGAGTTCTAGTCTGGGTCATTTTACAAAGTGTGGGGAGGCAGGGAACTCCCAAACCATCACAATACATAACAGAGATCCCTTTTTACATTACAGTTTAATACATACTATGTATGTATGTACATACATAACTGAGATCCTTTTTTAAACTACAGTTTAATACCATCCAATCTTTGGCATTGTTCTTAAATTTGTTTTACACCATGACAATGCAAAAAATACCATCTGAGGAGCAAAGCCATAGTGTTCAGCCATAGTGTTCTCAGTTAATTCTTTAAGAGACTTGCAAAAGCAGATCGTATGTATGCAAAGCTTACCTAGTGAGCAGGATTACTGCGACACACTTCACAAGTGATGCATCCATAGAGAGATTAAAAACTTTTCTGTATTGTCATTGGCACTGATATGCCTCTTCTTGCTATAGCTTTTTGGGTTTTTTGTTTTAGTTGCCATTATACAGTGGCTACTCTATAAATTAAAGTTACAGGAAGTGAAGCAGTGAAAAGCTTTTCAGGCTTAGAGACTGCCTAGGGGTTTGGCCTTCAGAGGTTAGACAGCATCTGTTTCAACAGCAGCTACTCGGGTAGTCAGCTTTAATGGTGCTAGAAAAAAAAAAGAAAAAAAAAAAGTTTTAACAAGACAATAATGCTCTCAGCAGAGCATTTGAAAGAAATTGTCCTGTCCTTGTTACTGTCCAGCACAGATGCTGCTTGCTTCTGGTGTCTGCACCTCCGCTGAGGTTGTGTCAGCCCAGCCCAGCCTGGCTCACCAGGGAGCATGGAAGAGGCCCTGGCTTCATTTCTTGCCTCTCATGGAGGATTTCTCCATATTCACCGTATTTTTGTTACTTATTCATCATTAATTTCTGTCAAACATTTACATCCTGCATCGCTTTCCCACTGTGTTAGACCCGCGGCTTTTCCAGAGTGGATGCCTGGTCCACGGTGAACAGCGGCCGTCATGTCCTTACCGCCATGCGCAACAGGGCTCAGAAGGCACGCCCTAAGCGTGTGGACGCCTTGCTCCCTGCAGCAGCCCCTACCCTGCCTCAGCCATTTTGAGGCGGACACAGGTCAGGGGCAAGGCAGTGCCATGGACACCTGCGAGGCACCAAGGCGCCAAGATGGCGGCCGGCCGGGGCGAATCTGCCGCCACCTCACGCGTGACACTGGGTGGACACGCGACACGCGCGGCTGCCAATCAGGACGTGACTTCGGGCCGCGGTCGGCGGCGCACGCGCAGAGGCGACGGTTATTGCGGCGGGGACGGCGCGTGCGCTTGGCGGCGGCTCGCAGCGCCCGCGGCCGCTGGCACCATGATGTGGTTCGGAGGCTCCATCCCGGCTGCCATCGCCGCCGCCAAGCAGCGGAGCTCGGTCTTCGTCGTGTTCGTGTCAGGTACGGCTCGGCCGGCGCGGGAGTGGCGGTGCTGGGCGCCGGGCTTTGCCCGCTCCCCAGCTTGCGGCCGCCTCGCTCCCGGGCTTGGGAGCAGCTGCCGCCGAGGCAGGCCTTTGGGCTGCCGTGCAGTCCCTGAGGCTGACCGGAGCAACTCCGAGCTCCGTCGGCGCCGGGGTCGAGTGCAGTTCCCGCCCCCCCTCGGGGTGCCGCTGCTCACAGCCTTCACCGTCGGGTGGGCCCAGCTGCCCGCGGCCCTGTCTGCTGGCGCTGCTCGTTGGCTCTCCGGGCGGAGCTTGCCGGAGGCTCCGCAGCGCCTTCGCCAGCTGTTCTTGCTTCCACCTCCCGCCGCGCCGCGATTTCTGCTGTGTCAGTACGAGTCCCCGCTGTCCGGCCCGGCGGTGCGTTACCGGCCGTGGAGCCGTTTCGGGCCCTGGCCCTGCGGCTGCAGTGGTTTATCGTGGCGTTCCGCAGTGCTTCAGGGCAGTGACATGGAGTGCTTCGATGTTCAGCTCCTCCTGTCGTTGGGTCCTTGCATAAACCTGCATTCACTTCTTGCTTCTGTAACTTTCTTACTCGTTAGTGTACCGCGTCCCTTCCGCTTTTCTGCACTGTTCTGTGGTTAAAGCCCGTAGAAATTCACATTTCTTTGTGTACGTTTTCTTTCTGACTGGAAGAATGCGGTTAGAGAAAGGAAGACATTACACTCGTTAACTTTCTGATGCTGCGTTTCTGTGTGTGTGTGTTGTTCCTTTTGTGTTTACTATCGATTGCCTTGAGTGCTTGTGGCTTGAAGTTTTCCAGATGCCCTATGAAAAAACAACTACCCTAAACCTGTGGCTAGTGTAATTCCCTTAATTATTGAACCATGGGATCTGCTTTGCTTCAAGTTCACTCTCAAAAGCAATATGAAAAGTGAAGTGTGGTTAAGTTTCTTTGTTGGCACAAGTCTTCTTATACTTGGAGAACAGCATTTTCTACTGCTAGAAATCAGTATCTTCTCAGCTCACTTCATGCTCTTTTGGTGTTGGAGGAAGGGATGGAGTGGTGTAACAGGCTCAGAGGCAGCTTTATAAAGCCTGTGAATCATGATGGCAGGTGGGTGCTATGTTGTGAAAGCCTTTTAACATTGGAGAGTTTATTTATATATTTATTTTTCAGGAACATACTCTAGTGTGTTTGCCTACAGTACCTACATGAAAGCTCTCTGCCTTTATAATAATAAGATTATTATAGCATGTTGTATGAAATTAATTGGAAGCCAGATGGTAAACAAGAAAAAACTTCCTGACATGGGTGTTTTGCAACACTTGAGATCTTCATTGGTGAGACGCAATGTGCTGTGACTTGTATAAAGGCTGATCTTCCTCCCAACTCCCTCCTCGAGGTAAAATGTTCCCTGGTAGACTTCTTGGATGTTTGAAATCCTACGTACTTGGTTTGTGTGGCAAACTATGGGGGGTGGCTTCTGTGTGAAGTTGCCAAAAGCTTCACCTGTGTCTGATAGAGCCTACATCAGCCTGCCCCAAGATGGACCTACTGATGGTCATCAGCAACAGTGGTAAAACCTCTGTGGTAATATATTTAATAAGTTGGGGAAAACTGCTGATCAAGGAGAGGGGGAGACTAGTGTGATGAAACAGCTCTGCAGACACCAAAGTCAGTGGAGGAGAGCAGGTGGTGCTCCTGGCACCAGAGCAGAGTCCATGGGGAAGCAGCCCATCCCACTGGAGTAGGTGGATGCCTAAAGGAGACTGACCCTGTGGAAAGCCTGCATTGAAGCAGGCTTGCTGACAGGACTTATGACCTCCTTGGGGACCCATGCTGGGCAGTCCTCTTGCAGGGCTGTCCTTCATGGAAGGGAGATGGAACAATTCATAAAGAACTGTAGGCCATGGGAAACACGTTTGGGAAGTTGTACACAAACTGTCTCTCATGGGAGGGACCTCCTGCTGGAGCAAGGGAAGACTGTGAAAAGCCGTACCTGTAAGGAAGAAGGTGCATCATGAGCTGACCAAAAACATTCCTTCTCNAAGCAAGCCTATGGCTTCACCCAATATGGCCAAATTTTGGCTGACTGCCATTTGATTGGCTATCCCGTGTCCAAAGGCCCATTGGTCTTGGGCTATATTGGATAAAAGGAGATGAACAGGGAGCACAGACGCCTTTGCCATTACAAGGTGTGTCCGTGCCTGCTGCCTCCTTGATCCTGAGCTGAGGCTGTCATACCCGCAAGCATTCAGCCTGCGTAGCCGGCGTGACACCGTGCCCACACTGCACACCACAAGACATCCTGCCTGCACCTGGAAGCCTTCTGCCCAGACCGAAGCCTTGAAGATAACACAAATCATCCAGAGAGCCAGGAACAGGTTAGAGATCGTCTGCCTCCTTTCCCCAGAAGCCTGGGGAAACTCTAAAGCCTCTGACAGCTACCGACAGCAACCCTGCTATGAGCCTTGGGTACTGTCAGATATTTTTGTGAGTAAATACCAAAACCCTCTTGTAATTAATTGCCTTCTGCCATAAGCAGAAAGTTGCTGCTTGTGTCCATCTAGTGAGCAAGCAGTGTACTGGCTGCAAGCGGTATACTGACCGCAAAGCCTTCTCTTCTAGTTTAAATAGAGTTCAATTAATGTATATATTTAGTAGTTATTTCTAGATCCAACTATAACCTATATATAGTTTCCATAATGTTGCAAAGAGCCTGTTATTAAGTGGTGATCAGGGTGATGCGAGTTCTGAATATTTAATATTAATAAACTATATATTAATATTTTAAAATGTCGTCTCACAGTAATTAATTATCCCATCCCCTTACATCCCTCTGTGCTGCTGCCAGGAAGAAGGCAGAGAAACCTGGAGAGAAGTTGAGCCTGAGAAGGGAGGAGTCAGGGGAAGATGTCTTAAGATTTGTTTTTATTCCTACTCTTTTGATTGTTAATGAATTACCTTAAGAAAAACCTGTTTTGTCACTGATGTTAATTGGTAAGTGATCTCCGCATGTCCTTGTCTCAACCCACCTGTCTTCTGTTGGATTTTTCTCTTCTGAGTCCATCCAAGGAGGGGAGTGGATTTCGTGAGCTGACATCCATCGAGGATCAAACACACCCCCCCAGAGACTTTTCTTTTTTGTTTTCTGTTTTGATGCTAGCAGTGACGAGGTTTCTTCTTTGAGTAGATGCCTTTTTAACACCATGCTTAGTGGTGATGAGACCTTTGAGTGATCATGTTGCGTGCTTGTCCATAGAGACCAGAGACAAGCATTTGAAAGCAGCTTTCTGAGCAGAAAAACACACTTGCAGAAGTGTTCAGTATTTCTGTTTAAGTTTGTGTGCTTAATGAAGGAAAAATCAGATAAATTGAAAAGATAAATAAGGAGTAATTTTAAGGTGGGCATTGTGCAGGGTAGCTGCTAGGTACAGCCTTGGCAAAAATTACTGAATTCTGGCAGGTCCATCTCTGTTTGGTTTCTGCTACCCCTTGTCCATCCTCACCCTGCCCTTCTCTAAATCACTTAGAAAGTGAAGAACCAGATTCTCCCTTCTGATTCTAGAATATTTTGCAGTCAAGCAAGGAATAATGCAGCTATTTATCTCAACAATGGGGTGATGATTGTGACAGCAGTTGCACATTGTTTAGCCAGGTTGGATTTTTAATGGTTTTGTTTGCAACTTTAATCTTAACATTTTTAAGTGCGGTTAAAACCTTCTGTTTAGGTATAAGAAAACCAAAACAAAGATTTCTGTTCTGGTGATGCAGCTGTTTAAGTGTACTAAAGATCCTGTTGAATTTATGGAGAGTTGCAATAAAAAGGGTTGGTCCATACTACCCAGGGAGCATGAGGTGAAGCATGTCTGCCTTACCAGACTGATTTTAAATACTCAGGTGAGACGTTAGGTTAGAGGCTTCTGTGCACACAAAGCAAAGGAGTTGGGTTTGAGGGCCAGGTGAGTTACTCTGGAGCATCAAAGAGTTGCTAGCAGGTTCTGGTGCTTGCACCAGGAAATAAGTATTCCTGATACTGAAATAGGTCTGGTGAATGACTCTGGTGTCTTGATGATGGCTGTTCAGTACATGGTTTTCTAGTCTGCGGAGTTAAAAACTTATCTCAGTTTTTGAGTTATTAATCTAAGTTTAATTGTTCATTTGTTGTGAAACATCCTTGGATATCTCCAATGTTCCCACTGAGCTGATTAAGATTATTCTTTCTGAAAGCTGATGTGTTCTTATTGTGAGCATACCAGGCCTTTTCAGAAGTGAAAAAATGGTGGAAGGAGAAAATAAATGTTTTGTCCTGAAGTTTTTTATGGTTTCTCTTTAGTAACATTTGTAGAAACACTCCCTCTTTTGTCGAGAACTTTATTTTTAGTTTATTTTTTGGTTTTTTTTTTCAGAATGATGATTTGCAAACAACAAACTCTTTGTTAGTGTTTTGTATCCAAGCTGTATTAAAGCACTTTTCAAGTTAAATATGTGAAATGACGCAGATGAGGAGGAGGTGAATAGCTGAGCATCCTGGCTTTCTCTCTTGTCCAGAATGGGCAATCCTTACATTTACCAAGTAGCTATAAAATATCAGACAGTAAACCAGCTGGGCTTCTTGCTTTCCCTTG
>VWYK01112844.1:1161-13146 GCA_013399775.1 Semnornis frantzii | reverse complement strand
TTTTTTCCATTTTAGCTGGGAACATTTCCAGGGGAAAAAAAAAATGAAACCAAACTGAACCCCAAACTTTATCTACTGGAATTCTATTTTATAAAATCTTAAGTAAGATAAGCAAATGGCAATGGACAGAAACTATCTTTCAAAAGAAAGCTCCACATTCAAAGGGAACTTGTTAGCATATAACACGTGGTAAGATTTGGCTCTGCAGCTGAATTGCTGAATTGAAGTCTGGTATCATTCAAATTCTTTCAGTTACAGACCAAAATCCTTCATGTAAATGAATTATGATTCAGAAGACATGACTCTCGGGAAAGGAAGCCAAAGGAAACCAAAGCTATATACAAGTCACTAACAAGAGAGGTATCCCAGTGCTGATTTAAGACATCCCCACAATGTTAGCACCACCCCTCCTTCTGGTTTGTAGAGTAGAGGGAGGTGCAGGTGAGTACAGCACTACCATCACCCCTAACAGCAAACCCCTCCCCTCAGTAAGATATACAAATAAATGCACAGCCAAAACCAGTTCTTAAACACTGTATCACAAACTTAGGGTTTTGTCTAACATCATTTAAGTGAGTCAGGAGTATTTAAGGCAGTTTTAGGTCTCTCCTTAGCTATCATTCTGTTGATAACAATTACTTGCTCCTGAAGATGGAAATGTGCTCCTGCACACAGCTATAGCTGTCACTCCCTCTAGCAGAAGCCCCTCACCCTGTAGCCTCTGCCTGACAGCCAGCAATTGGGAGAAGTTGTTCACACCAAACTTCTGCTTTTCTCTAGCAAGAAACTTCTCTGGACAGAGATTACTCTCACTCGCTCCTACAACACCAGACAGCAACCACAAATATTCACTTCCTCTGCAATGCTCCTGTAGTAACAGTTTTAATGCTACCCACTTTCTTGGACATGGTTCCTTAGCTGTGGAACAGCTCTTCCTTCCAGCTTAGCAAAACAAACAATAAAAACCATTATCAAGAAACTGAAATGGTTCTGTCCCAACAGCAACAGACGACACCAATGCAGGCACTGGAGATGGCCAAAGCTGTTGCCTTATGTCACAGGTACATGTAACATGCAGCAACAGGACCATAAGCAAAGTTCCAGCTTGAGAGGAGGTTTTAAAGACCCATTTGAAGCACCCTGTTCAAATCTTAATAATGCAATAGATTATTTTCAACATCCCATGGTTTCTTTACAGATTCTAATCATAACATAAAATCCAAATGGCAACAGACCTCGCTAGACATGAAGTAATTATGGCAAATTATCTCATTTAACTGCTCCAGATACAAACATGATTCGATTATTTCCAGTTTAGGAAATTACAGTCTCCTCCTGAACAAATACCAGGCTTCAATACATTTAACCTGCTTTTTCCCTTCATCTCATCAGAAATCCACTCACTCCTAAAAATTCCTTGCATGCAAATACCAGTAAGATACTTTTCACATCAAATCTAATAAATGCATGTGCCTGCATCAGATCTTTGTCTCATATCTGCACTCTAAGATCTTAAGCCACCAAAACTCAGGAGACTTGATGATTATCCAAACACTATGTACACACAGATGCCACAAATATTCCAATTAGTTTACTGGGGACTGACAATAAAACAAGAGAACTCTGCCACTCGGTGCTGTGTATAATCAATTGCTTCCTTAGCTAGGATGTTCGAGGATCCTCAAAGGACTTTTGCAGTATTACACTGGTAGTGGAAATGATGTTAACATTTTGCAGTGCCAGTCTTTGTAAGAGTTCTTAATTTTTATACCTTTTTTGCCACAGCAAGCATTTTGGTACCTCCCACCTTTGTTGACAATTGCAAATACTAGATCAGAACCCAGACAGAAAATACTCTTTAAGCATTAAACATACACAATTCATAGATGGTGCTTGTTTGGTTTTTGGTTTTTTTTCAAGTTGAGTTGTGAAATCTCTGGATTGCATGCTAACACAAACTCCTCCGTGAGAGTTTGATGGTATCAATGAACAGTAGTTTCTTCTTCCATTAGCATGCAGTAAAAGCTCCTTGGGACAGGTCTGGAATGCCTAGAACAAGTGAAATCACTGTTTGGAACCAATGCAAACTGTGACGGTTTGCTCAAGCAACCCTGCAAAGAAGAGAAATCAAACATCTCAATCCTCTTCCTACAGCACCCAAAGACTGACTCCTTTCCTCTGATCACAGCCACAGCAGACACACAACCCTCACAATATAATTAACCAGGCTGTTAGACAGAAAGGAAATAAAGTAAATGGAGTCAGACTGCCTCCTGTATTAGGAAATAGCATCAAGTATCTATCTGCCAGATGCAAGACAAGACAAGTCTGCCGGAAAAGATTCTGCACTTGGAGGGCACTTAGAAGACACCACTGAAGTGAAAACTGCACATTAATGCAACATCTTTAAATAATAATGGTATTAGTATTAGAGCCAAAAGATTCCAGTATCTGTCGGTAAGAAGACCCAGGGCACAGCTGAGAAGGGGTTACAGTACTGCTGGTTACAGTCAAGGCTGATGTTAGACTCACGGCAAGCGAACAGGGGATCAAAACTGGCTGTTGAACGGCAGAGCATTAAAACATCTTCACAGCCCTAAGCAAATAGTGCAGAGAAATGACAAGTGATGATTTGCCCTGGCAAGACCCCTTCCATAAGCCACCTTTTTTACTTCAGCAGCTAGAACAGTTGTGGTTTCTCTAACCTTGTGTTCACATAATCCTCCCTCCACGCTGAAGAGCTCACAGAGCACGTATCACATATTTGTTCTGTAAGACAAATTTTCTAGCCGTCCCCTCTGAGTCATTTCCAAGATTTTTGTCTTTCACCAATCTAAACACAAAGCAGACAGGATGGGAGGAGTTCACATGAACCCTTAAATACTAAAAAAGAACAAAAGCATTTCGGTGCAAATGAACTACAGCTGCAGTACACTTTCATGCTATCTGCTAACCTTTAAATAAAGATGAGGTTCCAGTGCAAGTCATTTGTGTGAAACACAGAGGGCTTCCTCCTTCTAAAGCTTCAGACCTTCAGCTACTACAGAATGAAAAGTCAATATACATACTGATGTTTACCAGCAACAAAATTGCTCAAAGTACAAATTCTACTCTTGGCCAAGCGGCAAGATGAAAACAAAGCACCATGTACGTGGGCACTGCTCCTCTTCTGACTGCCAAGAGAAAAGGAACAATCAACAAACAACTAAGAAAGAAAACTCATATATTCCAACTTGGCCTTCCTACTGTAACTGGTCTAAATGTACTGAAATCAATTTCCTGTAAAGAAACACTTCTTGGAATACACACTTTTAATACAGGTGTGTCTACTCTGCTTTAGAAGAAAATCCAAACACAAAACCCAGACTGCCTTTGACTTCTGTGGCAAACTCTGTAGCTTTGTCCTGTCTTGTCCATCCAGCTGTTAAATTGTTGTTATTTTTTCACTACTGAAAACCAAAGTTTAGTACAGAAACAAAAGCATTAGCCCAGACCTCTGACTTATGAAATAGAAGAAGCATTTTTAAGCAAAGAGGCTCTGAAGAAAGGCCTTTTCCACACTGAGAAAGAATTGCAGCAGATGGGCTTGCAAAGAAAGTATCACAAGTTAGTGAAAATTAGGAGCAAATCCCCTAACAGAAAACAGAAATCTAGTCCTTTGCAAGTCCACACCTCTGATACCTTCATCTTGGCAACAGCCCTATCCCTAGAAACAAAGTCAGGTTAGACAGGACTGTGAGAAACCTCATCTAAAGATGCCTCTGCTCACCGCTGAAGGGTCAGACCAGCTGACCTTTAAAGGCTCCCCTTCCAATCCAAAAGTATTCAATAACTCTTTTTCAGTAGCAAAAATTAAATCATTTCCAACTCTCAAATGGTATTTTATGAACTCAAATCCCTGAGTTTACCTTTCTTTTTCACAACTTATTAGTGTTCTGATCATCAGTCAAGGTGCCAAACGATCTTAGCCCACCGTTTCCAACTCATTTCAGAGTTCAGTCTCAAGCAGGCACAGTGAAACAATGCACAGCCAGCAGAAGGTAAACACCTAACAACAGATAAAATACCAATCCTGCAACTTCACTTACGAAGCAACACAGCTCCCTCAGTTACTGTTCAACTAACTTTTTGGTTTCACACAGACAAATATTTTTCTTCTTCTATGTCAGTCCCCATTTGCTGGTCTTAAGTATTTCCGTTCCAAGCAAAGAACAATTGGATGGAATTTAATTTTGCTGCAGCTGTAACATCTTGCAAGAGTAAAGATATTCACACAATGCAAGGCTTTAAAGAAACCTATCCTCAGTGGTGCACAGAATGGGTAGACATGTTTCTTCTGGCCTTTAAAATAATACACATTCATCTCTGAGAACAAATCTGATTGTCTCAGGACATTGGCCTCAACGGATATTCTCAGGCTATTTTCTCTTCCCTTTCCCCCTACATGCTCCCTTTTTCTAAACTTAATTATAGGAACATATTCCAGCTTTCAGACAAGATGTGTAAACAAAGCTGTGACCACTTGTGGCTATTAAAAATTCCATAGAAGTTTTTGTAGGAGGACATCCTCCTGAACACATTTATTTCACAGTGCAAACCCAAACTGCAGCTGCATTAAATTCAATCAGTAAAACTACAGTAAAACCTTACTGGAGGCATCTTTGATATTTAAGTCACTGCTGAACATGTCCTAGCACAGAAGGGAAATAATCCTGTACCCACTATCTTTTCACATACAAAAACAACTTACCAGCCAATGGTATGAGGAGTTTAGGATTGAGTCCATGGCTTGAGAGCTATTTTGAGAGTTTTTAATCATGAGGGACACTGTGGCCAGAAAGCGCATCAGTGTCCAAACCCAGAAAAGAACCTCAAACTCACATCCATCATCCTCATTGTTTAACTGCTGGAAGTCACACCATTACAAGATGTTCCTGAAAATATTTTTTCCCCTGTAGAATAAGGAAATACTTTACAGGTAAGTTGTAATTGGGCTTATAATATGTGAGGGGGAAATAGCGCAGAGATATTCATCTTATTACTACATAAAAACATACTTTCAGTAATTTAGAGTTTCCCTCTAATATGACCCACTAAATCTAAGATTGGTTTTTTTTTACTTCCACTGCAAGGTATGTTTAATTACACCAGTAACTCACATTCATCCTTTTTTTTTTTTTTTTTTGTGAAGGCCAAACAAAAACATTAAAAAAATTGTAAATATGAAACAAATTCTTATTCTATACAGAAAAATACAACAAGGTAACTGCACTGCCAAGTGTGAGGTAATTCCTTGTACAAAATAAATAGTATTTATTATAACCTATAACAATTACTTCCAAAAAGTCAAAATTATGTTTTTGTCCTGATCAGAAATAGCCAAGCAGAATTCAAGTAGCATTAACAGCCCAAATTAAGCAGAAAGTAGGCAAAATGCTGCAGAATGGGGTCCAAACAACACTGATTTGGAGGGGGAGAAAAAAGATTTTTTTCAATCCAATCCATATATTTTACCTGCCACCCAAAAAGCATCTGCTTTCAGCTGTCACACACAGACAGGTGCTGCCTCGCCATGCTGTCTGCAAATATGCTTCTGTCTATACTGTGTAAACCACAGTAGATGTGTTTCTTGAACTTGATGGAACAGAGTTTGCAGCAAGCACTGCAGTATGTGTATGTTTACAGGCTGTGTGTGTAGACAACACCAGGAACAACAGCTGCCAAGTGGAAGAGAAGACTATAAAGGCTTTTCATAGCTGCTATCAGTTGCCGCTCTTAATGGCACTGAAGCACAAACAGGTACCTTCCAACAGCTTTCAAATCCTCACCTTGCTATGTAAAAACACCCACTGAAAGAACTGGAGAGACACCTGCCTTGGTTGTGAGCTCTGAATTACTGACATGTGCCATTGACACAGGTATCTGCCATTTGTATGTGTTTTAAGTTACTATTTCTCTTTTTCAGTCCATGTTGTTATTTTTATCAACGTGAACAGGCAGCACTGAAGGCCACAATCGTATTCTGTTTACCTCCTTTACAGCTGAGACTTAATAATGGAGATGATTTCAGCATTTTGATCTATCTCCATTAGGAAGCCAAGTGCTTTGCAACAACATAAAAGAACCACTTCCAAGAAAATAAGGGAGCATCACTTGGGGAAAAAGAAGAAAAAAAACACACAGGCACCAGGCTCGGAGCAAGATTTCACATGCAGTCAGTTGGTACTGGCTCCCCTATGTTCCTGCATCACTCTGCCAGTTCTTGCTCCTAGATACACAACCCTGCCTGGACCCTGTTTATGCTGGGTTTGCCTTTTACAAGCTCAACAGGCCAAATGGTTCCACTGAAGGGCCACAGAACTGCACATGCCCAACACAACAGGCACAGCAGAAAGCCCTGGCAGCAAGGGAGGTACAGGAGACAGCAACCCCCCTTGACATCAGTCAGTCAGCTCAAAAAACAGCTCATCTCAGCCCTCAAACCCTACCCTTACAGGCTGTATTCTCTAAATCCTTAAAGTAGTTCAACCTGATATTAAAAATGGATAAGTGTGGATTTCCTTTTAGGAGCATTTTTCTTTTGAAGTCACTCTACTCTTGCTTCAAGATCAGAAGATGCTTCTAGGTCAACTTTTCTTTCTAAAATATGTAAATACAAATTACTGAATATGAAAAGAAAGCTGAATTTAACTTCACATTCTAAGTCTCTTACCCAAACACATTAATGCTTGCATTAATAATATAAAGTGTTAAAATATGCATGGCCATGAATATTTAAGGAGGGCAGAAAAAAAAATGATGCTCACTAATGTGGAAATTACAAAAGGAGATGTTGCCCACACCATAGTGGTATGTGTTTTGGGGAGGGCTACAAACAAATCAGCACAGATACAGGAAATGCCACCCAGGATAAACCATGCCTTCATTAGCATCACTCACTAATTACTGTTCAAGGAATGTGGTGAACTGTCATTCTGATTAGATTGGTACAGCTACACACTGTCACTTACACCATCATCGTAACACTGCCATCCTCCTCCCACCGGGAGGCAACACAGTGCCAAGCACAACTAAAAATGCTCAGCCCTGCACTGTCTTCCTGTTTTAGGAGCAGTGGTACATTTCTGTTACCTTTTCTTACTCAGCTTTCAGCTTTTGAACAAAATGACTGCAGACAAGGGTGGGGAAGGGGTGATCAGAATCAGCCTTGTGCAGTGACACTACCAGCATAAATACAGATATGCCTTTCCAAAAATAAGAAGCCTCAAAGCCTTTTCTTTACACTGAATTAGATCAACAAAACATTGACAAATGGAATCAGATTGTTTTACCCCTGCCCTGCAATATGTAGGCTGCAAGGCAGAGTCTCACAGCTAAATAATTTTGGGAGAACTCCACAATAATTTTCTCCTCATGGAGCCCTCATATATGCAGACCTGGAGAAACAAGCAGGCAGGTTACTCAGTGCTGCAGCTGAAATCATGGACATCCTCTGATGTTTGCATTTTAAAGTCTGTGCTTACATTACAACAAGCATTAATGCAAAATTTATAAAGAGTAAAGGCCTTCAAATTCTGAATTTCTTTTGTTCACTTTCATAGCAAGACCCAAGTTCACAGGAAACTTTAGTACCCCGGAGTGAGAGAACCATTCAGCAATAATGCTGAGAGACTCCATGGGTAACAGCTGACAGCAAATGTATCTTTTAAGTGGGAGTCTTGGGAAAGAAATCAGGGTTCCCTCTAAGCATTATCTTGGAGGTGAAAGGAACAGAGCACCATGCCAAGTATGCACAGCATAGCTGAGTGACACATTACAGATATCATGTATTAAACTGAAACCCTTCCTTCATTACAGTGCAAAGAAAGGGCAGCAGCAGAGCAGTGGATTTTGCGTGCCTGCACTAGGAAGAAAAACCTGAAGTTAAGAAGTGTAGATGCAATGGCTTTCCAGGAGCAAGATCTTCAAGCCATAGGAAAAAAAAAAAACACCACAAACTTGGGACATTTAGGGTTTTGGCCAATAGAAAAATGAAGCATTGCTATACAGAATTACACAAAAATGAGATGGAAAGGGAGTGGATAGTCCCAAGACTTCACAGCCCAGTGCAGTTCACTTCAGATTGAGCCAAGCATACAGGTCACATTGGCAATAATTAAAAATCACTTCAGTTTCAAACAACTGTAAGATGACAGTTTCAGGTAAGGAGCAGGTCCAGAGGAGGCCACCAAGATGCTGAGAGGGCTGCAGCAGCTCTGCNGAGGCTTGAGTGACCTGTACTAGTGGGAGGTGTCCCTGCCCATGACAGGGGGTTGGAACTAAGTGATCTTTGAGGTCCCTTCCAACCTTACCATGCTATGACTCTATAAGGAAGCTTCAACAAACTTCCAAGTCTGCAGCAGACTGAGATCATGCTGTACTGTATGAAGACATTAGGTAGCTCAAATCCAGATCAGAAAGTTGGCAAAGATGATTTACGTTTGAGAGGCACACCACGTTCCCTTTTCATGTAAAATGGGACAGAGTTAGCACTGCATTACCTCCAGCACATCAACCATCACTACAGTTCCTCTTCTCCAAGGGAGTGAAAGTGGCCCTGCACATGCTCTTCAGCTGATCAGCATGGAAGAGTGGTCAGCACAGACTGTTGATGGAGAACAGTTCAAAGGTGTGGAAGCCCATACAGGCTGGAAAGCTGTGTAGCTTGAACTACTGCTGCCACTGACCAGGATTTAGTTCTGTATTCACTTTTGAGGGTTTGTGATAATTCCTAGAAACTCTGTGAAGTCTTAGGCAAAGTTTAAACTACTGACAAGAGAGCAAATCCTCCTCTGTTGGCTCCTTCTTGTCAGTCAGGACAGGACACTTTCTTTCTCTTCTAGCAGTCCAAATAAGTAAGGATGGATGAAAAGGAAAGCAGGAATACTTCACCTCCCACTGGCACACAGCTCCCAGCAGTCCCTGTGAAAAACTGGACTAACCACAAATATCCTGCTGCCAATCTAGATTGTTTTTGGCTCCAGGATCCAAGCATCTTGGACCAAGAATGGGACAACTCCTTCTGAAAGCAGAGATCATTTCATCATCTCTTGGGTGAGGAAGAGGCAAACAAGAACACACTGATCCCTTCAGCTTTTGAAATGTTATGGGAAGGGGGAAAAAAACACCCCACAGGAAAAAAAATAATTGTAGCAATGTGTTTCAGCTGTGCCCTTACACAATCAGTGTTACCCACAGCACCTCCAGTTACTGGGAAGAGGAAATGGTTGGCTGGCATGCACCTACATTTTTTCCTAGGATAGACCCTGGAAAAAAGACTCAAAAAGCAAACACATCAGAGTAGGAGCAGACATTCCTGTCAGATCCATTTCGAGTAACAGCATGGAAAATTGACAGGAATGTCGCTGAGCAGCTGCAGGGGGGTCCTGGAGCCCAGGCCCTGCATCTGCCTGCCAGCAAGACCCTTGAATCCTGCTCAAGATTCAGGCACAGCTCATCAGAGCTACCATGTTTCCAACAAGACAGTTGGGGCTCAGGCAGCTTTTGTCACAAATTTCCAGTAACATCTACTCTTGGCAATAAGAAAGGTGTTCACTGTACTTCACTCATTAGCAGACAGCATTAGCCAGTTACTTAGCTGGCTGTCTCTGAAGCACAAAAATCCAATTTTCAGAAAGCAAGGCAAAGTTCATCTTTCCCCTTCCCCCTCCCTTCCTAATACAGCTTTGGAATTAGATTTCAGAAGCAGTATTTATTGCAGAAGCTTTCTATGTATTCATTTTCCAAGATCAGTTGCACACTGAAGGAGGTGAAGCAACTGCCAGATTTGAACACAATCTCCATTCACTGAAAAGTCTCCAAGAGGCAGCTACAAAGGCAGCCATATAGGACTGCTCACTTATCAAATAACTGCTCAAACAGCATTTACCTTTCCCCCAAATGAGACAAATGCCTGATGCTGTGTATGCCTTAGACATTCCTGCAGTCTGCTCTGAAAAAATTAATCCAGTTAGCTGCTATGGAGAGCACTGAGCTGCAGTAGTTGCAGCAAAGGGCCCTGTGGGTAATAGAGTGTTTTGCCTCTTGGCCATCTTAGCTTGAATTGCTGCACCTTCTTGCTACTGCATCAACAGGCTCATTGGCCACATGCTCTGTAGCCTGAGAGGGCACTAAGAGAGGTCAGGAATTTATTCACAGATTTATTAGTGAAGGAATAGTAAGGCTTAGTTTAAGACTATAAAGCATTTTCAGCTTCCACAGAAAAGAGTATATTTAGCCTTTGTGAATTGTTGGTTGCCAGCACACCATGAAACAATTAGCTTGACAGGTCACTAATCCAGATATAAAAGAGTTTTTTATCCAGTCCACTGATAAGTTTGCTCTTACCATAAGGTCAAGCCCCTGGTCTCCCATTTGCTTGGCACAAAACCTCAGCAGTTCATACCACATCTGGCTCACTGCCCTTCCAAACCAGAGCACATTTGGGATGTGTCTGGATCCTTCTAAGTGCAGACACAAGCTCTATGTTACAAAAAGAAAGATTTTTTCATATTCCAAGCATTCCTTCTAGCATTCTGAGCAAAAACTCATTTTAAAAAAAAAAAAAATTCTCCTTTTTAAACTTTTCCTCAGTTTCAGCCAGGTCTGCTAAAATATTACATTGCCCTTTCTAAGCTGTTTTCTCTGCCTGATACTGGCAAAATCACCACATTCCTTCCAGAGATCAGTGAAAAATAATCTCAACATATAATCTTTTGTACTTTGTTTTCAAGTTAATAACTTTTTCTCAACTAAGTACCTTTTAAAAATATAATATCCTTACAACTTCAAAGCTCTGAGAGTAATAAAGCTAAATTGCTTAATGTCTCTGATTTACAGCATATAAAATTCAGCATTTTCCCTGAAAATGAATAAAGATTTAAAAACTTCAAGCAACTAACAGGCATTCAACCCTCAACCTCTTTTTAAATCCACCAGCTCTTGCTGCTCCTATTAATAAACATTCTTTCTCAGATTTCCACTCCATCCTGCCATGCTCAAATAGGAAACACTTTTGTTGACCGGCAAACAATTGAGTGGGACCAAAAGCTTTAGTTCTGCTACCCCTCGACACGACACAAAAGGTAAAAAAGCAGAGATACCACTTCCTACTTGTATAAAACCTACAGAATTATTAATTCTTTACCTCCAGACACCAGCTTCGTGGACAGTGTGGTTATATGCAGCACATTTCTAGAGAGGGAGTCTGTCCTTTGGAGCAGTGCTCTTCCTGGCATGAGCTTTCATTATACAAAGGCAAACTTTATATAAGGCTGCAAAAGATCTGCCTCACATTAATATACTTGCAATCCTTCTACATTTGCCTTAGGGCAACCAGAAATACCAAGCTGTAACTTCTGTTACATGCAGTGAGAAAACTTGTTAATGCAGTTCAGAGATTCTTTCCTGTTTCACAAGCACAGATGATCCAGCAGTGAATACAAAACACCTGGAGAACAGCACTCACAGAAGAGCTCTTTGCTGTCAATCACTGACAAAGGTGCTTGGTAATAGAAGTGGTTAAGCATAGATTTGTGTCATCCACAACCATCTAATCCTGACAGGGTACATACACACAGGCAGCATTCTACAGCCCATGTCAAAATTACACAAAAGCTGGTTCTAAAAGGTTATTCAATTATAAGGTTTGTCCTGCCATCTCTTCCATGTGTTCATAAATTAGACCTTAAAACATTGCTAAGTATTTGAAACTCCATGAGAACACCTGCACTGAAGCTGCAGGCACTCAGCCAGTATCTCTGAATGTCCAGAAGCTACTTTCGATCCCTTTAATAAGTAAGGTCACCAAAAGTCAAGTTACACAAGTTTATTTTTAATCAGACTGTTAGATTTCATTAGACCTGACAGCAAGCATTTTATCATGAAAGCTCACAGCTAAGACAAATGGAAGCATCTATTTTTTCCTCTTTCCTGAATTCTTCCACA
>VWYK01112820.1:2447-38637 GCA_013399775.1 Semnornis frantzii | reverse complement strand
AACCAAGACAAAACCAACTGACCTGACCAACCAACAACCACCAAACAAACAGACCACAAAACCAACAACAAAATCACCCCAATCGACTACCACCAACAACAACAGCAAAAGCCAAGGCAACAAACACAGAACAATGCCGTGGGCAGCAAAAACTTGAATGGCAAGGAAACATTCCACGTAAAGGGCTGACAAGGAGAAATCAAAGAAGCTTCCTTTTCATATACCAAATTTCATTGCTTCAGTCAGCTTTTCAGTTTTCATTATTTGTTGTTCTAGCCAGAATGAGAATTACAGAAACATTAGAAGACTTTAACAGATATATTGGAAAGAGAGTAGAATATTGAGTTGGATGAGGATGTAAACAGAAGAGTTTTGTTCCAGCAGACTTTAGGAACACAGTTCCCTTCAACTTTATTTTATAAACATGAACCAATCTCTCTCTCCTAAGAATTGGGAAGTGGCAACTGGGAGCATGTGTTGCACAAACAGCACCACTTAGGAACTAGCAGGAGGGATTAAATAGGGCAGTGACTATGTGCCTACTTTGAGAACTTCAGCACTTTCTCCTCTCATGGTCACTCCTCCTGCCCCGTGCCTCTGTGACTGGTGATGGAAAGCCTACTCACGTTGCTTTTCTGTGGCTAAAAGTGGTTTGTGTATTCCCCTTTCTGTCCTTCAAGTTTATTCACTTTACTATCCCTCAGGAAAAGCTGATTCATATTTTCAAATCTGGTTTGAGAAAAGAACCCTGTGGGATGGGGTAGATCTATAAAAGGGTTTTTCAGTAGACTGAAAAAGATGATAAACTTTTATTACCCTTTTCACATTAAATGCATGTTAAAATTCCACACAGAGACAAATCATTCTGCCTTCATGTGTCCTGCAAGCTGTACCTACAGCAAGCTCAGGTCAGTTTTAACCTGTCACATACTCGAGGTTGCTCGTTCTGTTGATGTTATTGTGATCAGTTAGTTGTGCCTCCTCATGCAAAATAGTCTAAATGTTTACACAAACATATGTGCAACTGCACTGATTAAAAGAGCAACACTTGTGAAATAGATCTCAAATCTAATGCAACTGTCTCTGCAACTGGTATTGTCCAGTCCCCAGTCACTGCAGGATGGCAAACAATATGTGCAGCTATTTCTGCTGCACCAACTGAACATATGTCTGTCAGGGAGAGATGGAAATACAATGAGAGCAGGGTAATTTAAATAAACAGCTGTCACTTTATGCGCCGTTGCCTTTGGTGAGCTTTGATTTGTGTGTGTACAAGAAAGGAAAAGCAGAATTATAGACCTAAACAGAATGCCAAACCCAAAACTTTAGAAGCAGGAAGGTCAGCATACTTGTCTCACATTTTTCTGTAATCCACAAACAACTCCGAGCCACAAGTGAAGAAAAATTTATTCATCTGTGTTATTTGTTCCTTCATTATGCTACTTGCTGTCAGAGATTTCACTGTGCTGCCCTAGGTCTATTAAGATTCATAGAGAGTACATCTGTGAACTGTGTTTGTGCTTTCAAGGGGGGAAAGAAAGCCGTAATATTTTTTTATTTTTTTTTTTATGGTGAAACATCCTTGAAGTCAATGAGTTTCACATTGCTTGCATAGACCTTTTGGAGTAGGGAACACACTTCTCTGTATTTTGCATTTTCAAATATATCTATGGTTGTACAACAGTCAAATGAAGTTCGCTTTCATTTTTTGTTCTTATTGAATGATTCCACTGAAGAATAGGGCTCAACTCCCCATTAAGAGAGAAAATTTCCATGCCAACAATGTGTACTCTTTGAAGCTCAATTTGCCAGAATGGATAAGCAAAGTCAAAACCCAAGATTTCAAACCCTTTATAAGGTCCCAAAGCACAGGAGAGATTATTTCATCTTAAGTGTATATGCAAGGCCTGACATGAACATAAATGTCAGAATATGAGAAATTACTATCAAGAAGGTAAAAAAGAAAGCAAGTAACAACCCCATAGGGAAGCACTGCACATGATCCTTCTCCACTTTGGAATGGACATAAGCAAAGTGTGCAAGATTCCAAGCTATAGGACTTCTGAAATTTAGCTCTAAAGTGTTCCTGTTTGGAAGCAAAGGCCACTTTCCCTCTAGACACAGGACTTTCCCAACTAAATGAAAGGTGAATTTTAAGTGAAAAAACCCAAACAGTTCAATTGTCCTTTTGTTGGCAACTGATAGCCTCACTGCAGATGAGGTTTAAACTGCTGGAAATAAAAATTGCTATAAAAAGCTCTGACAAAGTTCATAAAAAAAGAGTTGTACCCTTTGAGCCCAGGGTTAGGTGTTTAATCGACTGCCCAGATGTTTCAGATTGATTTAATTTGATGACTGGATAAACAAACAGATCCTCAGTGTGATTTTATATTAAAGAGTTTGATTTCTAAATTTTTAATCAGAGTGATTTATATGGAAGATTACAGTTAGCTAGAAAACAACTTAAAAAAACACGAGCTGGTTAATAAGCACATTAAAATGTCTATGATTGGGTAAGGCTTGGCAGACAAGTAGGAAAGTGAGATTGTACACAATAAAAGGACTAGAACTGCATCCTTGACTTTGATAGGGGACTGCTGTTAATATCTATGGCCAAGGTAGTTCCTTGACTCTGAGAATTATGTTTTCTTCATACAAATTTGAGCACAGGAGAAAGTGCTGACAAGTGGAGTATGAGGAATAAGAAATAAGATTTATGAAAATGATCTGAAAGTTATCTGGGTCAATTAAATAGCCTCCATCTTGCCCAGCAATACAGGCTGATAGGTTCCCAGCATCAGAATGCATGAGAGGGGGGCTCTAACTCAGGTCTGCATGAAAGCTTGGAGTGAAATTGTCAGCTTGCAGACATACAGACCTGATGTTTGCAGGCAAGCCCATCTGTGTGACACCCTTTAAAAAGAATAGGTTGGCATGGCTGTGGGGCAGAAGCAAACCAAATGAGCACTAAAGTGTGTATTCTGAGTATTTTCTTGTATTCCCAGTCAAGCTGAATGTAGTCCAGTCTAAGCAGGGTCAAACTGGTGAAGCAAGGAGTACTCTGCAGTAAGACACATCTCAGGGATGCTGTATTCTCCAAGGCATCCAATGGAAGCACACAGTTCTCTATATTTTTATCCAAAAGGGAATTAAAAGGCATTCAACTGGAGTGGAAGTTAATCTATTACACTTTTTTCACATTTTCTTGCAAAACTGGTATTTACAGTATTTAGAGGTCTCGTTCATCTTCAAGAGCTACTTTATTTTCAGGCTATCTTATGTGTCTTTCCAGACATAGTGGACAGATTACTGTTCAAGATAGGAGGCTGTTCCTCTCTGCACTGCCTGTATCAGGCTACATAGAGTCTCAGAGCAGTCCCTCTGCACACTCTAGCAGCCTTTCACTGCAAGCAGGGAAATGGCCTCACATCTGCTGTGTCAGAGACCTGCTGGAACAGTCCACTGGCAAGAACTCTCTGGGACTTGCAGCCTTCACTCACCAACAGTTCAAGAGAAGGCTCTTACGAGGCTATCATAATGTGTAAAACCATTGCCTGCCTTCCACTTAAGAACCTCCTTGTTGTAAAAGCAAGCCAGCACAGTGTACTAAAGGTTAAGCATAACTGCTGAAAACACAGGAGCAGAAAGAATAATTAAAATAGTGTTTGTGACCAGGCTTCAACACCTCAGTGAAGTGCAGTGAAGAAATGAGGAATACCCATATGCAAACCTTGAACCCCAAGGAGCTGCAGGGATGTTTTACTTTGATGCTGACAAATGGGTTCCTTTCCACACTGTGCCTGATGTCATTCAGAGAGCGCTGTGAACAAGGGAGTTTCTTTTAAATGAAAAGTCTCCCCCCAGTTTTGGTGTTTCATAGTATTAATTCCTCTCTGTCAGACAGGAGCCCTGCACAGTCAGCAGAGACAGGGACCAGAGTGCTCCCTCAGAGTGCTTTGAGAAACTCCTGGCAGGGGCAGAACAGTGGCAGCCCCATCCCCCTGCTGTGAATTCTGTCACCAGGGGAAGCTCACCAGCAGCTGAGCCACAGCTTGTACTGAAATGGAATTGTAAATACATCCTGCTTGGACATATGACCTACAAAAATAAGTCTTCCACACTCATTCTTTTGAATCCTACTCACACAATCTGTTTAGCACAGACCTATTAGTTATGATTTACAAACGAATTCCCCAGTTCCCTTCCAGCCTCTTTAATTCACCTTCTGAACAGATTCTATACAAGATGGGCAAGCAGTGGTTTGCTGTACTCACTGGAAGTTACCTCCAAAGTTATTTTCCTGGCAATTTCCTTATTTCATCATCAATATTACTAAAGCAGCCATAAAACAGGTATAAAGAAACAAACCCAAGAGAAGTAAATTACTAATGGCTGCCCCAACCAAGAGTGCAACCAGTTTAGCAGTGAAAATTACCTCGTGGATCACAAACACTCACTCTGCTTAACAAACATCACATTCTCAGAAAGTAAACTTCCATATTCAGATACAAAACCCTAACTTTGAAAGCACCTCTGAGGCAGGTAATTTTGTCAAACTCCCACCAAGGAAAACACATTAATTAATTTTTTATTTTAACCCCTAGACACAACATAGGCAATTTTGCTACTTTAATAAAAGAAGTGAAGCTCTGCATTTACATTTTCAGTGATCTGACCTTTTTGAATTCTCTCTCACTTCAACAGGGTTTGTACCTTTTTGTAAAGCAATTTGGTATTTCTCTACAGGTGAATTTAGTTTCTAAACTGCTCAAATTTTCATGGCTGCCTGTCTTCAGTGAAACAAAAGGTGCTGTGTTTAGGTTTTTCTGATAATAGTTTTACTGTACAGATGAAAGCAAAGTATAAAAGAACTGAAACTCAGGTTTTAAATTAAATTGAGAAACAATTTCTTTTAACAGCATCATGACAGAGGGATGTAGGTTGCATTCAAACACAGAGAGGAGTGCAGCAACCAGGGTAGGATTTTAATGCAGAAGAGGTGGCTGTGTGGCTTTACTATGAAAAGGAGTTAAAAACCAGAATTCACAAATCCATTTCAAGTTAAGCTGTACTCAATTATGCTAGATTTATGGTAATATGGAGTAAATAAGCAAACAACCCACAAGTTTTGTCCAAGTTATTTTTTGATTACAGATTTTCAATTCTAAAGGAGTTCTGCTTTAAGCAAACAAATCTTCACATACAGGAACTCTGTGTCTGAATTAGAAGTCTCATTCAGCTGTAGCTGGGAGTGGGTAAGCCTTGCTTATTCCTATGTATTGATATACACCCATGAGGGAAGCACCCTTGTGTAAAAGGCATTGTACACTAGAGCTGTAAAATCATGACCTTGCCTGTGACATGCCCAATCTACAATCTTTTCCCCTCTTACATGCTCAGTAATTCCTGTGTGTCTTGCCCTTGCTCCCTCCTTACACTCCCATAAAGCAAACCTTCTAAGGCTCCACTCCTTGCCCACCTTAATGGAAATCATTCTTCCTCACCACTGTCAATACACCAGGAAATAGATTCACATGTAAAGAATCTTTTAATGGAATGTGTACCTTTCTCATAGCCAACCTATTGCTTATCAATATTTGGGAGTAGGATATGTGAGTTCATTCCTATTCTCTCAAGGAAGGAAAGACACTAACCATAATTATCACTGCTTTCAGACTGCAAGACACCTGTCCCTTGACACTAAGCTCCTGGAAGCAGAGAGATGCCCATGTATAGAAAGCCAGAGGTTTATGCCTGCCTTGGGCAGCTAAATGAAGGCCAGTGGCACCTTCCACACACAGCAGCAGCCCTCCCATCTCAGGTTGAAGTGCCTTGAGCTGGTTTGTACGCATGCATGGTGATTTTAAATTCATTTTTGAGTCAAGTCTATAACAAACTATCAATCAAATGCAACATAAAAGGAGATTGCCCAGGAGTACATCCTGTGACAACCCAGATGTATAATTACTAATGTATTTAGCAACACCCTGAAAATCTGTAATAAAGATCAATGGCTTGCAGAATAATTTGGCATCTAAAGCACAGGACCCTGATTGTATTGTGTTTGTAAACATGTTTTAAGCTGTTGATAAGATAAGGTCTGTCAAGCAGAGGAAATTGAAGTCACTGTGGCAAAGATCCCTGAGATAGTTAGCATCAGAAGAGAAAATGATATGCCAACTTCTGAGAGCATTGTTGCCACTTGTGACATATGCAGCTGTACAAAACTGGCTTTTGGGAGATCCCTGAACTAGTCAGGGTAGACAGTGCCATTCAAAACAAAAATCCCAGAGGTGAGTTTGATGGGAGCAGGAGGATAATTCTAGTTGTAGGAAGAAAACATATTATTAAAAGCAACAGTTATTATCTTGTCACAAGGCCAGTGCAAGAGTAAATTAGACATTTAGTTTACTGCTGTGACCATAAGTCATCCCTTTCAATTACCTAGCAGTGTTTGCAGAATTTGATCATTACATAGCATGAGGACCTGTAGAAATCCCTATGTGAGCCACGTTTGAGACTACTCAGTGTGGATTCCTCTGCTGCTATCTTCTCTGGATGGCAAATTCTCAACACTGGAAAAATCTGGAAATCTTTCAGCAATGGGGAATATTTTCATCTGGGCCCCAAGCCACAGCACTGTGACTGATCAGTCCTTGGTAAGAACTATGGGAAGCTACCATCATTTGAAATGAGCTCTGTGGAAGGTAATTTTCCATAAAACCCATGAGATGCTGGATATTTCTCCTTGAAAAATAAGAGAACAAAATGAAGCAGTAAAAATGTAAAGCTCATTTCAAAAGATCCCAATTCCATCTGTTTTGTGTTGTAAATGCAACAGAAATTTATGTTCCCCTAATACTGTCATTGCAATTCACAGATTCCATTTACAAGTGGATCTCTAGATAAACAGAAGTTTACAGAACAATGGAATAATAAAGGGAATAGACAGTAGCAGGTATTTGAAATTTGGGGACATCCTCATTCTTCTGAGGAGTGCTAAATGTAAGTCAAATAACTCTTTCCATCAACGGTTTAGAGAGGGAGTCACAGACACCCCAAACATTTCCCTTGCAAATCCATTGAGACAACTGATCTGACCACATTGACAGATTGCATTGGGTTGGAAGGGACCCCCAAAGGTCACCTTGTCCAACTCCCCTGCAGTCAGCAGGGACACTTGCAGCTAGATCAGGCTGCCCAGGGCCACACGGAGTCTGACTTGGAATGTCTCCAGATTAACAATAGCTTTGTGCATGCAGGTAGGAACCCTATGAGCACACAAGAATTTCAGCATTGGGTACAACAGAGCAGTGCCACTTGGATGGCAGCAGTGCTGTACCTGGGTAAGTCAGAGATTCAGGGGATGTTTGTATAGTAAGAAGATATTTGCTATTACTTGTTATGCAGTAAACTCAAGTAAAGGAGCAAACAGCCAGTCAGTGACAGAGCCGGGGAGAGGGGTGCCCACATTCACTGTGTTAGTGAACCTTATTGACTGTCCAAGTTCAGAACTTTAATATCCTTAATCAACAATCCCCAGCAAGAATTAATGTCCTCGTTTGTGTCAAACTTAGAGAGCATAAATTTAAATTCAGGGAAGACAAACATGCTCCCTTTGAGGGTGGAGTTCTTACATAACTCTGGGGTCATACCGACAAACACCCCTAAATATTCTTTACTCAGATGTTGCCAGGAGAATAAATCTTTATTTAGCCCCACCAAATGCTGTAAACCTTCACAGATTATTTTTTTTTTCAGTTGTGTAAGACGAGGAAATGCAGTCAGACGCTGCATGCTCTCCTGCACAAAAACAGAGCCCAGGGAGCCCTAGAGATCAAGAGTATTTTGGTTGTACAGGTGATTCCCTGACAGAACCCACATTTTGCTCCCAGTGCAGGTCTGTCAGTAAAACAAGCCTAGCAGTACCACAAGCCAGGTCTGCCTCCCCGTGCAGCAGGAGGTGTAAGGTGCCCGCGATGGCAACGTGACTCCAGCGAGGCTACTTCTTATGCTAGCAAGAGTAGACAAAGAGCAGCTGGTGCTAAGACTAGACACATCTTGGGGGGCTGTGAGAAATTAAATGTAACATTGCTTGTGCTGCTTCACCTGGCCTGGAGACAACCTAGCCACGGGGCAGATTTGCTGAGACAGAATCTTTCTGTAAGGAGCATGCAGGTTAGCTGCAAGTCCTCTCCATTTAATTATGTGTTTCGATAGCCTTCATCTCAACACTATTTGAACACCTATGAAGTCTGCCAGGGGTGGAACATGCCTCTGGTGGAGCTGTCAGGATCAGAAAAGAATGTTAAATTAACTAGGTTTTAAAACTGATAGGAGGAGAAAGGTACCCGAAGGTCTATTGCTTTTCACTAATTCTCCTAGATCTTAAGAAACTCATTCCTTGGCATAATTCTCATTCTGTTTGACAGTAACTGACCCCGCAGCTATTCCACCTTTTGAATTCATCAATCAATCAGATTCTTTTTCTTCTCAATGGTTGCTAATCTTACCTCATACTTCAGTTCTTGTGCTGTCCAAACTCCTCTGAATTTAAAAGACTTACAGCTAGGTCATAAACCAACAGGTTCTGTAGGAGTTTGCCTCACTCTTTGTCTATTAAAAGCCTTCAATCAGCTCCTCTTTCAATGCAAAGAAAGAAACAAACAACCCCTTAGAGTGGAAACTAAGATGCCTGTTAGTAACTATTCAGTATGGGCACATCAGGTTCTAGAGTCTATGGCTAGAATGACAAATCTGCTGTGTAGCTGCTGATCTCAGACTGGAATAAAAAAATTTAACTGCTCATATTTTAAAAAGACCTAACACTTCTACATCACAATTCTCCAGCTCTGAGTAACAGATGCTTAGGTTTGGTGGGCAATGTAGTGTTGTCATTCACAGGCACTGAATATTTAACTTGCCAAGAGACTGACAGAATAACCTCTATGCCTTGTGACAGCTTATGTGCTACCAGAACACAAGCCTAGCAGATTAAGTCCAACTCCAAGCAGCAGACCTGCACACAAGTGCCTGAAGAGAAGGGAAACTACAAATCTGTCCTCTCACTGACGTGTGAAAAGATGTCCAAGTCCAAATATCAAGGAGGACAGACAAGGGTGAATATATCCTTCTGCCTCCTAATCCAATGACTATCAACACTGAAGGGCAGCAGAGATGTGGACCACAGGGCGTGGTGAAGCTCGTGTGCTCTGCCTTGAACAGCATCTCCTTCTGCCACTCTTAGAGGAGCAGATGGGTACACAGAAACCATTAATCCCACAGAGCATTTCTGGTGTTTTCCAACGACCTGGTACAGTTACTTATGCCATCCTCCCACACTGAAATATGCAAAGGGTCATTTGTTCATGAAAAGACCTCCTTAAACTGAGGAATGAACTTGGTGAAGAAGAACTCCAGGACTTACACAACTTTGTCAACTCATTACCTAGAAAAAGCCTTTCTAAAGTATCCTTTTGCATCTTCAATTTCCTGATCCTCCCTAAAAGACAGGGCTAACATCAGGGTTCTGAGATTAGTTTTCACCTATGACTACTTTCCCATTTATTAAGCAGCTTTTTTCACCCCTCATTTTCAAATAAAAGCAAATTTGTGCATAGAGAATAAAAACATCCATCAAAATAAAACCCAGTTGTTCTCACCAGCAGGTAATTTATGTTCTTCTACTGAGTCATTACAACATTCTGCAGCTCCTCTTCTCCAGTTACAGGCAGGGAAATAGGCAAGTCTGACAATGCAAAGCTTCTTTACTGGCTGTGCTACAAGCTTTACCTCTCCCTTTGGCAACATGGAAGACTCCACTTTCCCCCAAGTATTTTCCCTAGGCATTTTATCTTTGATTGTTTCTTCTGTTTCTTTCCGCCCTTTTAAATTCCCTGTCTGATCTTAATTGCCAACACAGGTTATGGCAGTGGGAGAAGAGAAAAACATATAATTATATTAAGAAAGAAAAGAAGAACATAGGGAAATAAAACCAGATTTCATTCCTTGCTAATCCTGGTCAGGCAGAAGTATCTTAGGAGAGGTAAACACAACTGCAGTGCAAAATTATATCCATTTCTAACAGATGAAATAAGGCAAAAGACCTGGGATTCAAATTAACACATCTGTGCAATTTATCTACCCAACCAGCATATCAGAATGTGGAAAATGAAAACCTGAATAAACCAGAGAGGATTCTTTTTTTTTCTCATTGTGAGACTGCACCTCAAATATCACATCCCATTCTGGATGGACATAAGGAGGACACAGAGCTGTTGGAGTGAGTCCAGAGGAGGGACACAAAGATGATCCAAGGACCAGAACACCTCTGCTATGAGGACAGGCTGAGGGAGCTGGGATTGTTCAGCCTGGAGAAGAGAAGACTTCAGGGGGACCTTAGAGCTAACTTCCAAACCCTGAAGGGATACTACAGAAAGGCTGAAGAGGGATTTTTCATGAGGGTGTATAGACAGGACAAGAGGGTATGGTTTGAAGCTAAGGGAAAGTAGGGTTAGATGGATCTTAGGAAGGAGGAAAAAAAGAAATCAAAATTCTATAGCCATATCTACATCATAATCACTGCAGTCCAGCAAGTGAGCTGTAGAACAAAACAGTGCTGAGACACTATCCCACAGAGAAAGAAATCAAAGTTATATAGGTGCATCCATAAAAAAACTTGTGAACTTTGAATGATGAGCAATAAAATCTCTCCCACGGAGTCAATTTGTAGCTAAAATGCACTTTCCTGGCTCACATCTCTTGTGTCAGCTGTGGCCAAAGCCCCCACAGTCCATGCACACAGACTGCTTCACACCTGGAGTAAAAGCCCAGTTAAGTGGGGAGAATCAGGAGTGCCACTTCAAAAGGACCCTCTCAATCCCATTGACAAGCTGACTTAGATGCAGCTACTTAGTCCACCAGACTAGGTTTAATAGAGAGTGCAGGCAAGTTCAGCTGTCATTTCCTTCAGGCTGTCATTCCTGGGGTCCAAGCCTCCCACACAGAGTCCTAAGGTGCACAGTGCTGGGCTCAAATGTTCTTTACTAAGTGAACTTTGCTGCTTGCAGAAGGTGCTAACTGGTGCTGGGCTTCTGCATCTCAGTCCCAGTAGTACCAGTGCCAGCAGCAGAGCGTGAAAGGGAGTTATTGATTTCCCAAATGAATGTGCTTTTTGTTGGAGCAGAATTTGCACATTGCCAGTGTTACTGCAATGCTAAATGTGCCACAGGCTTCTCAGCAATTCTCTCTTTACATCTCAGTTCCCCTGTACACCAGCATGCTAGAAGAGATGATGCTGGTCAAGAGCTGCAAGGTGGTGTAAGGCAGGATTTTTATTGCAAATGCTAAGTGCTGAATTTGGAATCTGCGTGCATGAGGAGTGGGGGAAGAATATCAAAATGCAGAGGAGTGTCTAGTAGCATGCCAAAGTGCAGCTTCACAGGGAAGCTACTGTCTTTCAGAGAGGAACTGTCAGATACATGTATAATAAACCACAATTGTCTTCAAAGCTAATGCTAATATGGCTCAGTGGGAGACTAGTTTTAAATGTCATATTTTCAAGCCCTTCCCTAAACTATCTTTCCCAGAGAATACTTCAAGGGTACTGGCATCGTAATGAATTCCTTGGGCCTGATTTTCAGAGCTATTAAGTGCACCCATGATCACAAGTGCAATAGGAGATACAGACAGTCAGTCAGGCTTATTCCATCTGGATAGACAGGTTGTATAAATACTCTATTTAAAGTATTCTCACCCAAGTGGAGAGGAAGGAAGACAAATCAGCTTAAATGAGGATGAAGATGGCAGGGTGACAACACTACTCCTTATCTACCTGAAGCAAATGAGTCCAAAATTAAATGGAAAAGATCTGCTTATTCTTAAACTGTGTACACCTTTGTATCCAACCACTATAAATATGTATTACCCATAGATTAGAGGAAAACCAAATCAAATAATGAGCTCTGATTCTAATGAAAGGCCAAGTTACACCATTCCTATTGCATCTATACAACAGCACATCTGAAACATTCTGCTTTCAGATAGAACACAAATTCTCTAATGGAACTCAGAGAGTCTGTCTACTGCTGTACAAAGAGGCAATTTAGATTGATTTGTGCATTTCTGACAGATCCATACTTGTATTGCCTAGACAACATACATAGGAATTTAAAACTTATTGGCATGAAAGAGCTTCACCTACATCTCTCACTGTAACATATTACACCATTTTCTCTTGCAGGTTACTCCTCCTTTCTCTGTTGTTGGCCATTTGGTAGCTGCAACAGAGGAGAAGCTTGTACAAAGACAAACACCTGGTGCTTGGCAGTGGGCAAGGAGACAAGGTGTCAGGCTGAGATGGGAAAAAGGGGAGCTTCATAGCAGAGGAGCAGTAACTGAGAGCCCCCAGCCTGAGTGCTCTGATTTTCCTTTAAGTGGAGTTTGATGAAGCAGAAACCTTGCTCAGAGCTCTTCATCACAGCTGGAGTAAACTGCTAAACAGGAGCCTCCTAGATGTTTAGTCAACAGGGAGCTGTCTGACTAACATGTTCTAGCTGCAAAAGATGAGATCTCGGAGACCTAAACATGTAACAGCTCAGGGTGTGGGACAGCAGAATGATATACATTTGATGAAAGCAGAGACCTGTGTTCCTTGCATATTAATGCCACTTTGGCCATATTATCTGTTTGGATGTCAGAGTTTCACCTAACAAGAGCACACATCTTTTAAAGAGATTGTAGTTTAGGCCTAAACATTTTCCAAACGTGGAAGACACAGGTGTCCCCTCGAACTGATGCTGAAGAAAGACAAGAGCTAAAGAATGCTGGAAGAAGAAGGTGGCAGCACCAAGTGGCCTTCTCGTTAAAGGAGCAACAGAAGAGTAGATTGCAGAGCAGCCTATCTCAAGCAGGATATTCCCCAGCCTTCCTCACTATAAATAAGACTGCTTTTTCCTCAAATGTCACAGTATATTAAGTGCCAGGAGAGAATTATTTTAGCATGTGATGAACCCCAAGGAACTAAGTGACTATGTGACAAAGCTGTCCATGAAATGAATTGCAGTTCAGGTTCCAGGTAGCTCAGACTCGAGACTACTACCGAGTGAACACGACTACAGAGGAAAGGCCTTGTGATGTTTCACACCTTTCTCATTTGTTTTGGTCTACCCAAACCATTGGTAAAAGAAGGCCACAAGAACTTTTTCAAGTATCCCAAGAAATGCAAAGCATTCTCCCAAACTTTCTCAGCCTAAGTTTGTAGTAGGGAGTTCTCTGCCTGAGCGTGGCCTCATAAATATAGGCTTAAGGAAAGCCAACACTGCCAGTGCTGCCCCTTCTTGGCTTTCTCTTTTCAGGCACTCCCATAAAATAAAGTTATTCCCATATCTTACTCTGATAATACTGCAATTAATTGCCTCCATAGTCTGCCACCTTATTGATGCTGTGCTTCAAGATGTGCTGTCCATGTCAGCAGAAGTCACAGACCTGCTGTGCTGTCAGGCTGCTAAACTGTACACAGGTAGCTTATCAGCTCTAGCTGAGGATGCGCCTGCTTACTGCAGTGGGGCTTGGACTAGATGACCTTTGGAGCGATCTGCCAAGCCAGACCATTCTACAATTCTATGGTTCTATAACTCACCCACAAGCTTGGCAAAGGGAGACAGTTGTCTTCTGAACAGTTTGAAACTACCTTTAACATTTTAATGTTCAGTCTTTGAACTGTTGCACAGAACCTTATGAAAACTGTTAGTTGTAACATTTAATTTCTGTGTAAGAAGAAATTAAAATTGCTTTCCAGAGGAATGAAAAGGCCACGTAGCTACTAATGCCTTACTACAATGCTTCCTACATGCTCAGTGACCTGGAAACAGCATAGTGGAATTCACTTGTCATGCCTTGCTTTATTTATCTGTTTAAGAACAGGGTTGTGTCAGAGCTGTTACTATTCAAAACACAGAATATTTCCAACATGTATTTTCAGGCTTACTAATCCCTTCCATGAACATGATTAGTTATGAGATGGTTAGGTCCTTAAGTAGTCCAAGCAACAAATAAAAGAGACTTTTGATGACAAATTGTGAATAAATATCCTCTTTGTCATGTACCAAAATAGACCACGAGCACAGTTGTTTCTCTCACTGATCATTAATTCAGACCAAATTTAAGTATGAATGCTAATTAAAAATCTGTTGGTCTTCACTGCTTTATGACAAAAAAAAAACAAAAACAGAACCAAAGGTTGCACTGAACTAATTTTACTGACAAATGCTTGGCATCACAGTCTGCTGAAACTTCAGTTTTAGTGAAAACCTAACAGTATTTTGATCAATTCTGAAATATGCCCCAGCACTTAATTTTGTAAAGCATCTGTTTCACCCTGACTCGTCAAATGCTAAATATTTCAAGGCAAGTTCTTCTCCTGCTCAGAAAGTTCCATTTATAACATTCAGAAATCTTGCATGACGCCCTGAGAGGTGTGGAAGACAGATGTGAATTTTAGTCTGCTAGATTATCTTTAAAGCTTAGCCTCTCTTGAAAATGAAAATGCTTAGTTACCTTTAACAAAGGTGGTCAGAAGGTGGAAGTTATTGGATATTCCAGTAGTTACAATTATTTGTACACCAATGGTAAACTATGAAGCTAACTTCATGCTCATTTCACTGTTATCAGACATCCATTGCCACCTTCCAAGCGCAATTCCTGAGAAGCCTGTACTGTGATGTTTCATGGAATGGTTCAGTTTGGAAGAGACCTTAGAGATCATCTACTCAAACCTCCCTTCCATGGACAGGGACACCTCTCATCTAGACTCAGCTGTTCAAGGCTCCATCCTGCCTGGCCTTCAACACCCCCAGGAAGGAGGCAGCTACAGCCTCCCTGGGCAGCCTATTCCAGAGTCTCACCAAGCAACCTTGTGTTGCAAAACTTTGAGGAGACCTTGGAGTGGCCTTCCAGGGTCTGAGGGGAGTCTGTAGGAGGGCTGGGCAAGGACTATTTACAAAGTCTTGTAATGACAGGATGAGGAGTAATGGGTTTAGACTGGCAGAGGGGAGATTGAAACTGGATGTTAGGAAGAAGTTCTTGACAGCGAGGGTGGTGAGACACTGGCACAGGCTGCCCAGGGAGGTTGTGGAGCACAGAATCACCCAATGTGACAAAGGAGGTGTCCCTGCCTATGGCAGGGAGTTGGAACTGGATGAGTTTTGAGGTCCCTTCCAACCTAAACCATTCTATGATTCTATTATTCTAAGAGCCAGTCTAACCCTGCTCTGCTTCATCTTCAAACCATTCCCCCTTGTCCTATCTCTAGCCACATTCATAAGAAGTCCCTCTGCAGCCTTCCTGTAGGATCCCTTCAAGTACTGGCAGGCAGCTCTAAGTTCCTCCCAAAGTCTTCTCTTCTCCAGGCTGCACAGCCCCAGCTCCTGTCCTCACAGCCCTCAGCCTGTCCTCACAGCAGAGGTGTTCCAGCCCTTGGATTACCTTTGTGGCCCTTCTCTGGACTCACTCCAAGAGCTGTGTGTCCTGTCTGTTCTCTGTTTGCACAGATGCCTCTGCAGGGCCTTGGTGAAGATGAAGGGGCTCACAGATCACAACAGCAAGCCCCATGGCTAGTGGGGGTGCACAGCACTGCTGCAGTTTGAGGATGCTCTTGTGAGTTTGTACAGACACTGTAGCAGATTTCAGCACTAGGCAGATGAAGTCTTAGAGGGGGCTCAGCTTTCACTTGTAAGTGAAGCTACAGCAACTTTTGAAGTTCCAAGGCTAGCACCAATACGTGCCTTTCATATCACTTTAAAGATGCTTTGTTGAAGATAACAGAAGAAAGTCTCCCGAGACTATGTAGTCTCATGTGTGATTATTATTCAGCAGCATACACTTGCCTAGATCCTGCAGTGAGCTGTATTATAAATCAGTGTTAGTATTCTGCTATCTGACACCTCCTGAAAACTGTGACTGCATCTTCGGGGACAGCCTTTGCTGTACATGATTTATTCAGCTACACTGCTTGCTTTTCTCTTCTCAGAAAGAGCTGGAATGGCGAGACCCTTGTGGCACATTGCTTGATTGGACTTAGATTATTTCAATCTCTTAGCTTTGTAGCTATTATCTTTGTCAATACTCAAAAGATGGCTGAGAAAAAATAAGAAATGCTTAAATAAAGGAAGAAAAGAGTCTTTTCCTTACATATTAAGAGCATCTTTGTAAAATTATCTTTTTAGATGCCAAAGCTTCACCTAACAAGAATATCCATATTTTTAAGATGTTTTAAAAACCAATATTTGACTGAACTCTTAATTACTTTTGCATTCCTGGTTATAGTGATTATATCCCAGCACACTGCCATCTGTGATGAACTAACTTGAAGTAATAAAAAAAAGATTAGTGTGGATCTTACCAAACTTGTAAACAATTACTCATCTCCTCTGGACCAACCCTTACAAAAATTCTTTATTTGTTGACTTGACTTCTGGTTTTCTGTTCTCTTTCTTCTTTTCTGATCACAACAGTTAAGTGGAAAACTGAGATCCCCTCTGGCTTGGTTTCACTGCCAGGTTAGCCTGGCTCTCAGCCTGGTATTTGACTCTGGCCTCCCTCAGTCACAATACATACAAGATGGTGCAATATCCCTGAAAGAAGCAGGGGAAATTCCCAAATGGGAGTCCTTCAGTCTTAGTCCTCTGTTTTCTGCTACTTCCAGCCAACGCTGCATTGGCAAGCAGAAGGGATAGTGCCCCCACTGCCAGGCAGCAGTCTGCACTGGGCAGAGGCAGCTGCCATCCCAGCTGCCTCTTAGCTGGAGGCAGGACCACGACCGTACACACATTACTCCTCCAGACCATTTACACTTCAGGATTCTGCTAACTGCCTCCACTTGCTGCTGGCTGAGCGGAAGAGGTGAGGCACTTAAATGCTTGTTAAATTGTTTCTGAGTTAGTTTGTTTCTTGCTCAGAAAGAGCAGAGAGTAAAGCTTGGAGGAGCATTTGGTGCCTGCTGCTTACCAGGACTGCATCCCCGAAGAGGCAGGAAATTCAGGGAAATTCCATTTAGTCATCTGCATTGCAGGACGCAGCCTCAGATCTTGCACTGCCCCATCAATGACTGCCACAAACATACAGGAGTTCAAGCCCTACAGGCAGCACAGACGCAGGCACTACATTTGATACTCCTGAGCTTCCATCAGGCTAGAAGAAGCATCTGAAATGGCTGTGTTTGCAGCAGGCAGTTTGAAAAGCCAGCACAGTATTCCATAAAGATGTTTCATATTAGTAAAACAAATTCATTTTTGCAGCCAAACATGGCAGTGCATATTGTTGGGAGATGGCCTTTACAAAGGCAATCATAAATCACAAATACCCTAAATAGGATAATGCTACCATGAATGTGGAAAGAAAGAAGCATCTGTAACCCATAGATTAAAAGAGGCAGCATATTTAATATGAAATAATGTAATGTAATGCCAACATGAGAGGGGAAGATTACAAATTTCTTCAATTAGTCATAGAGCCAAAGCATGAATACAAATATTCAGTATCAGCACTCTGATAAAGCGTATCAGGAAATAGGTCAAAACAAAACCTGTCAGAACTGCTCAAACAAATGGCAGCAGTGTGAGGATAATGCTTTTTCTCTTTTTATTTTGGCTATACAATCAAGATGTTGAATTCTGGCTGCACTGCAGTTATTGATCAAATACCTTTGCTGTTTGTTACATTCCTTTTATTCTGCTATCATGAGACTAATTCTTCCAAGACATCCAAAGGCTACCCCCCATTACTCTTTCTGGGTGGGGAAGGAATGGGATGCACCCTGCCATATAACAACTGGTATTGCAAGCTACAGGAACCTTTAGGAGACCTAGGTTTTAATTATTAAACTCTGATTGATCAGTAAAATATAAAATAGCACAGCCTGAGGCTCATTTTACATAAACCACTTTATAATCAATTTCTTCTTACGTGTGTCTTCTGTGGCCACTATTCTGCAACAGCTGAATGCAGCAAGTGCCAACGATAACCCTGACTTAATAAACAGACTGGTTGGCTCCAGCTTTGTGTGCCAGCTGACTTTCAGCTGCACATCTCGCTCTTAAGGATCACCAATTTCCTGTACTAAGATGCATGCACTGGCATGATTTGGTGACTCTACAGTTGTCACACAGCCTTATCACAATCGTCCATTCTCATTAACAAAGGGGGGGAATAAATAATCAAATTGCACAACACCAAAGCTCAAAGTATTGCATGATGGAAGCAAACACAAGCAGGTTTCTGTCAGTTAATGCTTGGGATGCCATCTCTTCCAGTACTTGAAATGCAAAGTGCACCCAACTAAGTGACTGATTGTAGAGAACAGCACTTGAGAAGAAACTTCTACCCCTGCCATCTATTCTCTATTCAGCATCAGACCATCAATAATTGCAGGAAATGTACTGGCAGCAGCAGTCCAAACGTCAGTTGGTGCTGATACTGCCCATTGGTTATTAGATGCTTTTGCCTTTCAGCCATAAGGACTTGAAGGTGTTTCATGTGCCAGCAGAGCCAGCACCTGCCTGCTCACTCTGCAGCATTATTGGCACTCCTGAAACAAAGAGTTCTGCAATTTTTCACCCTCGTCCTTCTCAGCAGTTGCTGCTAACGAAAATGATGATCAGGAGACCTCTGTTAAGTTACAGTAGGGACCCAAGACAATAGCAGGAATTTCAATACTCAAGCTGTTTAAAATAGTTTTGCTTAAGTTCATTTGCAGATTATTATGCATTTCAGCAAAGGGAAAAAATAAAAAAAAAAAGCCTATAGCTTACAATTTGTGGTGCCTCAGAAGGCTCAGCAGTGATTTTACCATGGAGGTGTGGAAATGGGGGCTCACATTTTATCTTGTTAAATTATATCCCAATGTTACTTACATATACTCTGGACTGACCTTGTATTTATGCTTCACAACACCGTGTTTCTTAGAAACATTTTTGTACATTTCCATTTAACCCAACCGGAGGTGACAAAGAAAGCATCACCTGCAACTGATCCCCAAGAAGTGACTTTTTTCAGGCCAGGACTCTGCCTTTTAATGTGAGTCATTCTTATCTACCATACAATCAAGCCTAATTTATATAAGCACTGCCTTCCTTAGTTTAACAAATCATTTTCCATCCCAGCCCCTGAGAGATGCCTTGCTGAAGATCAGATGGATTAGATCTATTCCACTGGAACTGCTTCAGAATACACTTTTCTTATCAAAGCCAAATCTCCTGAACTGGACACATTATCCTTTTGTAAAGCCATCAGTTTTATCCTGTTTCTCATTTATGCATTCCTATGATGTAACTGCATCTCTCAGTTGTTTGTATTTAAATTTGATATGGTTTTAGTCATTTCGTAGGTGAAATCTTCTCAATGTTGAAGATATTTAGAATTTAGGGAGATAAATTTTCTAGGTGCCCTGACTTCAGCATCTGTTACAGGTAAGTTTCTGTCACACCAACCAGCCATTTTATCTTAGTATTGAAAAAAATCTCTATCCTTACTGAAAACTGCCATTTCTCCAAGGTAATGTTTTCACATGTAGAACTGTTTCCTGCACATATCTCTGAGACAGCCTGATAATTAGCATGTGCCAAAAGCATTGCTGGCTATTGCCAAAAATAGGGTTCCTTTCGACATGCTGAAGGCAACAGTTGCTGACAGAAATTAAGTAGCTGCTTGAATCTTTCTGTTATCTTCCACAGTTCAAGAGTTCCAGCATGGTGCAATTTTCAGTTGCCCTTTTCCAATCTTTTTTCCCCCTCTGATCCCTGTTTATGCCTTATATTAGGGGATGTTTCATACTCGGTTCTGATTAAAAGCCTTTGGAAGCATTTCTCTTAATTTAGTCTGGGTTTGTAGCTTCGCTTCCTTATTTTTCCCTAACTGGTTTTAAATATAACACATGATTTAGCAATGTATGGGAAGAAAAGCTTTTTATAGATGCTTTTCCTAAGAGCACTTTGAAGTGCTGCTTTTCTTCTTTAATTCTTGTAGTTCTCCAGCTGTGAAACAATTTTCTTTTTTAAAATATTATAGAGCCTCAGAACTACAAGCACAGAATAAAAGGCAGACACTACTCTCAATTCCCAGCTACTTTGCCCTGGAATGCTGTAGTTACAAGATTCAAACACACAACACTATTCAATGTGTGTATTCAAGGAAGAAAATGGAAGTGACTTGAGGTAGATGAGAATTACCAATTCTCTAAAGGGTTTCCTCTACTCTCTCCTTTGAGAAAAGGTTTATTGTAGTAAAGACTGAAGCCCACTTGCAAAAATAAGAGCAGCTTTTTCCTTTAAAGGAATTCATCCCCCAGCTGAACAGTAATACAAATCCATCCTGACTGCTATGAATTGCTTCTCAGTATTGATGCACTGCCTGTTGACCATTTTATGTATTGGTCAGTTTGAATTCTGCAGATCAGGTTGTGAGGGAAAGTATCAAGGGCAGAGGAAGGCTGACATGTGTTTCTACCGCAAGAAGAAAAAGCAAGGGAACACACTTGGTTATGAATTATCTCTAGATTATCCAAATTTGCATCTCCTGATCCTCCATCCGAAAGCTTTGTGCAAGGAACTCAGCATTTCTGAGGAGCACTATTTGTTCTTTTGTTGAAATGTTGCCATCAGAAAGCATAGTTTGTTCCCATCCATAATTCAGAGTTCCCTTCAGAAGAGGCAGAAGCTGACTGTTCAAATATATTGAGACTATCATAGCCTGCAGCACCTGCTGCAATGCATTATTGATATTCAGTAGTGGCACTGACGCACTTCTCTGAGCATATGCTTTGCTCTGTAGTGGAGAACTCCAAATGGAGAGACATTTCCTGGGGACTTGCTTTTCCTGATCCTTTTCCAAGATGGATACTTGAAAAGAATGACCTCTACACAACTCTTAAGTTGAGACTGCAGTGTTTTGAGGAAAGCTCCATAGTTTTCTTATCTATTTCTCAAAAAGCCTTTACTTTTCCACAACCCACCTTTTCTCTGCTCCACAAGGGAAGGCAGACACCGCAGAGGGAGTCAGTGAGGCTGGCACAGTTGTGTCCTCAGTGCACTCAGGGCCCTGCCAAAGCTCCTCTAACAGCACAACCACTTTGTACTGATGGGGTAGGTTCTCTGCAACCTTTCCAGACTCTCTGAGGTCTATCCTAACAATATCAGGTTTTGATACAATCAATCAGGTGTTTTCTTTTGGGACTAGAAGGAATTTTCCTTCCTGTTGCATTAAAGTAAGACAGGGTTCTGCTTCCAGGATGAAGTTCAGTTCATTGCTGATTGAGACCCACCTAACCTGTTGGAAAAGCAGCTCAGTTTCCTGACAGAATATGAAGTGCCCTGTAACAGCTGGGGCTGGGTCTCATTAAGGCTGTATTAGAAGGAAGTCTGCTGGCAATTCTTAGTCTCTTAGATTACATCACTCACGACATCAGCATTACAGCAGCAAAAGGCCCAAGCGGAAATGCAGAAATGAATCCACAATATGTAATTTATTGCTGCAATTTTTAGATCCCAAGTTAGTTAATTTTAAAAAGCTACTGGGTAATTATTTTGTGGTTTGGGTTTTGGGTTTGTTTTTTTTTGTTCTTGACTGGAACGATGAATCATTAAATAAGTGAGAGCTTGAAGACACCATGCTGAGGAGAATTGTCTAGCATCAGTAAGCAGAGAAAAATCTGATTCTGAGAGCAGTCTCATCAGTTACTACATAATTTAAATGGAAGTTGGATAATCCTAGAGGGTTTTAGAATCTCATCTACACGGCGCCGTTACTCATTCTCAAAACATTTCATGGCAATTGAAGGCTGCTTTTATGCTCTCAGATAAATTTAACAGGAGCCCTGTAATTTTATTTTTATGTAAATATGTATGCCCCATATATAAGAAAATGGTTCACTGCTAAGAATTTAAGGAGTGGAGACTTCCAGAACTTTTTTTGTGTAGCAAGAGGTCTCAAATCCTGCACCAATGGACTACTTTTAATGCCAACAGATCTGTTCTTCTCTCTCCTGCTTCCTAATCAATCCCTAATTACCATTAGCAAAATTGAGACTCAGATTAAACACACTGAGAACAAATATTTTCATCAGCTTCTGTTTTAACCTCCAATATCAGGGGGCAATTAAATTTCTGAAGTATGACCCCTGTCTTCCTAACCCTGTGCCCACATCTCCTCTACCCACTGTTGGCTCTCACCAGGCTTCCTCTTCACTGAAACCCTAATGACTAATTTCATGCTTGAAGTGAAAAGCAAAGTCCCTGGGTGAATGGCAGCAAGCACATCAGCTTTGAAAGGCTTACAGTACTTACTTTGAAACCCACCCAGGGAAATAACTATTTTGGTTGAAGCAGTAAGCTGTACATTACTGCCAAAACAAAGCTGTTGCCAGGTTATACACTGACATCTAGTCAGGAAACCAGAACTTTCATAAGAGAGTGGGAAAGGTTTCTCATTGAGCCTTGATTGGTACAGAATGCAAGACAGGAACATTACAGACAATTAAAGTGTTTGTACATAGATTTCATAGGATGGTCTGGGTTGGAAGGGACCTCTGAAGGTCATCTGATGAAAACTCTGCTGCAGTCAGCAGGGGCATCCTCAACTAGACCACCGTTAGGCATCTCATGATAGCTCTTTATGTTCTCAGCACATTAAAAAGAAGCAGTAGACACAAGTTTAATTTCTTACAAGTATTCCATATCCAACAACACAGACAGAGAACAGTGGCTGATTGTGAAGCAGCAAAGTCTGATGACAAATAGAAATATACAGGGAGGTAAAGATTGAAAGCCTGCTCAAGCTGACTCCCCAAAACCGTCAAGCAGCTCTGTGAATGGATACACTCACTGTTTTGCTGTCTAAGAAGGGTGACATAACCTCAAACTGAAAGCAGTTTACAGAACATGCATTCAGTCTGGCAAAAGTGACAGATCAGATGTAACTTATCTAGTGCTTAGTGTTCTAATGCTGTTACTACCTATCCATGTCACAACTACCTCTGGGGCTTGTAAAAAGCTGAACCAGAAGATGGTCGGAAGTTGTACATCTTGTATTTAAATACAGTGCCTAACTTTAAGTCTGCAACTAAAATGTGTGCTACATGCAGGCACAAATGGGTAAGCATTGTTAAAGGTCAGCACTGGATTTTCGGTTGTTCACACCTCAAAAAGCAAATCTGAACCAAATGGGAGTGCATCTGTGGCTTATCCACTCTCTCAGGAATACCCTAAGCAACAACTAAAGCACTGATACAATCTATTTGAAGACTGTGTCTTGTAGAGTGGATTATGAGGCTGACCTCTCACAAAGGCCTCCACAGCAATTGAGGGTGGCTGAGCTGCAAATGCACCCCTATCACAAAAATATTTTCAACATTCAAGTCTGTGCAGTTAGCACCTTTTAAAGACTTTCTTAGCTGGGAAACATGAAATAACTGGCACAAATACTGATGTGGCTAACAGCAGCGCCTGCAGGGGGGTGTTTATTTGTCCAGCCTGCTGAGACGCAATGGTCTGGGTGGAAGAGGGCTTCATGGGCTTTACTGTCTCCTTTTTCTGGTGCAATCTCTCTACCAAAGGCTAGTTCAGGAAGCACATGCAAGCACCAGCAAAAACTTGTGGAACACTTCAGAGCTACACAGGTTTTAGTGGTATTTGGGGTTTTTGTAGGTTGGACTGGATTGTCTTGGAGGTGTCTCCCAATCTCTTTGATTCTATGATTCTATGATGTGAAAAGTTCTGTTCACACAAATAGCTCTTCTGGTTTATGCTGCTAGCAAACTTCTGATCAAATGAGCTTACACACTTGTCTTGAACCCAGTCAAGATGTGCTAGGCTAAGGTTCAGAATGGTGTGTCTGCTTCGGGGTAAGCACCCTCCTCAGCCTGTTATTTCCCTTGCTCTTGCTTCCTCTCACCCGTGCCAAAGAGCCAGCAATCATGGGGCTATTCACTGGGGCCTGTTAACACAGAAAGCTATTCATAGTCCTGGGCTGTAAGTGAGCTTTCTCATAATGAAGAAGGAATAAGCTCATCTCTTCTGAGCAGACTACATAAAATGTCATCTCTATTATTCTTGTTCCCTCACAGATTTAAGAGAAATGAGTCATAGTTTTGAGTAAATGGAATTACAGGTGACTGCAGTGATTATAGGTTTATTACTGCTCAGCCTATCAGCTTTCTGATTAAGATTCATCGGATCAGTGGACTAAGAAATCTCATTAGGTATTTTCCTTACAAGCAGTACATTTTAACAGAACGGCATGATGTCTCAACCAGGTGAAACCAAACACAGGCACAAAGGCTCCTGCCTGGCAGAGCTCCGCTTAACTTTTTATTCTGCAGCACAAAAGAGTGTATGGTGATGCTACCGTAGCATGTGGCATTAAGACATCAGTGGCACAGACAGAACCCATCAGATACCAAGGTAAGCTTCACTCTAAAGATCTGTTCAAAGCAGCATGCTAAGGGAGTACCCTAAGCAAGGGTGAAAAGTGTTGTACACCAGCCCTTGCCATAATCAGGAAATTCTCAAGTGGTCATTTAATCCATTTAGTCCCTGCCTTTATGGTGATGCCAAGTAAACTTCTCNATGGTGATGCCAAGTAAACCTCTCGATGCCAGCAATCCGGTCAATGACTACAAACCAGATGCCTAGAATAAATCAGGAAAACAAAGCACTTGCGTAAATCTGTCCTTCCAGAAACAGGCTGAGACCAAATAAAATTCATTTTGCAGAATTTCTCCATTTACGTTTTCTAGACAGAGCTTTTCTTATTCAGAAGCATCCACAGAACCACCTCCACCTCTACTTATTATTATGAATGCATTCCCTGCTTATTGCCATAAAACTGCTCATTAGTTTTCATTAACAAATAGAACCAGAAACAAAGCACACTCAAAGCAGAGAGTTAATTTGTCTTATAGAAGTTGGCACTATAAAATGAAGCAACCTCTCCACGTACATTAATCATTTGGCTGAGGGCATAATGCCACGTTAGGAAAATATGCTTAATTTGGTGGTGCTCTAGCTCCTTTCAGTGTATCTCAATCCACAGTGGGATAATTATGGTTACAGATTAAATACTTAAATTACCTTTTTTCCACTTTTCCCTATTTCCTTGTGGTTTTTATATGTTGTTTTCTCCTTTCTAACTACAGTGGGAGTTGTATATAATTTTGATCTGCTGTTCAGATGGATTTATAAAGTGTCAGATTTTATTTATTTGTTTTTAAGATTTAGGTAATTATTGTAGCAGTCTGTTTTCTTTCAGTTTCCCGGTCAAACACAAGCCTTTGTAAGACTCAGAATTCTACCTGGCAAAAAATCAATGCAATATACAGCTGATCTCAGATGAACAGAAGGAGAGTAAGAGGATTTATATTGCGAGAGCAAGGAATATTTTTATTTGCCTTTTCCAACAACAGATTTTCGAGTGAGTAGGCTTCATTCAACTGCCTACTGTGAAACTCCTCAGCCATTTTCTCTAATGCCCTGTAATCCACTTTGTGCATAACATTTGAAACACCAGAATGGCAAACACAGAACCTTGCAAGGATAACAAAAGCCTAAAATCTGAAAGTGTTTTTCATCTAGATCCTCCCACGAAGCATGGATAACATCAAAACACCACCACGTGCATTGCAGGGTTATGCAACAGACAAAGTAAGGAGGAGATTGGTTTGAACCATCAGAGTGCAACAGTAATGGTGAGACACTGATAAAAGCAGAGCATGCATTGGGTCGGGAGGGACCTTTGCAGGTCATCCAGCCCAACCACCCCTGCAGAGAGCAGGTTGCTCAGAATCTCAGAGCCCTGTCTAACCTTACCTGGAATGTTTCCAGAGATGGAACACCTACTGCCTCTCTGGGCAACCTGGGCCACTGTTTTATCACTCTCATTATAAACAAGTTCTTCCTTGTATCTAGTCTGAACCTACCCTCTTCAATTTAAACCCAACATCCGTGCCAGAGAAACCCACACGTACAAGCTGAGCACTGCTCTGAAGACCTCTGCAGCCTCTGCTATCTCTCCTCTCCCAAGTAATGCTAGCAAGACAAGAGCAGTGTGTTCCCTTTCAGACTCCTGCTCCATCAGCAGGTTAACATAACAGAGCCCTAGGTTTCTATTTATGTTTTCCCTAAAAATCGACAAGCATTAATAATTCATAAATCAAATCTGGACGCCATCATGAATGATGTCACCTTCAGGAGCAAAAACGATGAGTGACTTCCATTACATGCTTGGTAAGTCCTCATTCTGTCTCAGTTTACACATATCATGAGCTGTCAAACCTCATTTCCTGCCACCTCCCTGTCAGAGCTCTGCTTGCTGTCGGATATCAAACAACGCCCTTGAAGCTCACGCCGCCGCCTTTTTACTTCTGCAAGGTAGTGCTCCCTCCACCTTCTGGAGGATGCAAGGAAAAGGGTGACATTTGTGGGTTTGCATCAAACAAAGCAAGCTAATCCACCTACTCATTGGTAAACAGTTTGTTTAAACAGCAGCCCCAAATGATTAAGCACTAAATAAATAAATAAACTTGCAAACAGCAGAAATTTCTGCTCCTGCCCTTGAACTACTTTCCACAAACTTGGCGATCGGCAGCAGCTTTGTTCCGATTATAAGTTATTGGGTGGGATTGTTTTGCATATAAATTCACCTCTACTTTTAAATTTAAATGTACTTTAAATGGCATAGTCAGTGAAGCAGGCTCAAATGTTTGCCACCAGTACTGCTGAGAAAGTGTCTCTTAGAAGAGTAGATTCTGACAGAGTTATTCTTTTGGAAAGTGGCAGTGTAGGTTTCCAGGAAGTATCTCAGCTCCCTTACAACATTCCAACTATTTCTAGTTTCAAGTACACCATTCAAGTACATACAATTAAAAAGAGGTTTTTTAAAATACATATATCTATGATTTAAAAAAAAAAAAAAAATAGAATCACAGAATGTTAGAGACTGGAAGAGACCTTGAAAGCTCATCCAGTCCAACCCCCCTGCCAGACTAGGATCACCTATACCAGATCACACAGGAATGTGTCCAGGCAAAAGCAAAAAGGGAATAACTTGGAACCAATAAATGAATGGATCTAGGTGAACATTGTTCTCAATTCTGCTGGCTGGAACAAAGGAAGCATTATAAGAAACTCCATTCACAGAAGAACTCTTTTGAATACATTTCAGCAATGGAACTGCCCAGACACCTTGATGGTATTGTAGGGTCACAGATTTGACAGCACAGAGTAGACTTGGAACTTCCAGTGAAGCTACACCCATTGAGATAGGCTGAGGATCCAGCCCCCTTTTGTAAGGCTTTCAATTAACCACTTCTAACACAGTGCAGGTGTAGCAGATGTACCTGCAGAACTTCAGACCAGGCTGTGGGTGCAGAGAATCAGCAACATCTCATGGTGAGATTATTTCCAGATGTCTGAAGGAGATTAAAAGAAAGCTACCATGTGGTGAGAGACAGCAGAGAGTGGGTACTTCAGATATGCAGCAAGACATACACCAAGCCTCAGAAAAAGGAACATTTCCTAGGAAAGCCATCGTGGCAGAAAAGATCTGTGAGGGAGCATTTTTAACACTGAGTTGTTCTACACATCCCCCATTTGAGAGGCCAGTGTATAGTCTCCTTCCTCACAATTTAGGTTAGAGAATGGTATCACATATGGATCAAAACCATGACAGAGGAACCAGTACACTCCAGCTTTACCACACACAGGGGACTTGGTACCAAGTCATCAATTAAAAGTCACTGATGTTTTACTAGTTAATTGGAACAGAAAGGAATTATTTGAAATGTCTCTCTGCTTTGCAGAAGCCAATACTTAGCACACCACAGTGCTGTGCCTCTCCCCACTCTTTGCACAACTACTCTCTTGCTACAGCAATCCTGATTCTCACACTCAGCTCTGAATCACAGAAGTGCACGAGTTTTATGCTGCCACTGATGCAGCTGCAACTCATAAGGTCTTAAGTTATATCCTAGTCTTGCTGGAGTTACAAGCTCAGAGCTCCTGAACAGGGTTATTTTCATTTCTAAGAACCTATATACCTGCCACTGAAGATAACTTCCACATATATCCCGAAGGGTCTGGGATATGTCCTTATTTTTACACTACCACTGGCACGTTATAAGAAACATGCACCTATAGAAGATTATTTCCTGAACCATATGAAATAAAACCAGAATACAACAGGAAAAGGACAGAAAAAGACTTTTGACTTCAAGTGAGAGGAAGTAACAGGCAAAACCAAGGCATCAACCTTGGCAATGTGATAGAGAGGATTTTGCACTTGTCCATTGTGCTGCTAGGATCACGTTCAGGTATTTGATCTTCCCTCTTGCCTGCCATTCCAAATATGTTCTGAAACTGAATAGGAAAGCATTAAAAAACCCCAGAGAAGTCTGATTAGAAGGTGAGAAATACAATTCTCCTCACATTCATTTAGGGCTAGATCCATAAGACTAGAAGACAGGCTAAGGGAAGATTTTCTGTGGAAGAGAATCCTATTAAATTAATAATCAAGAAGTCTTTGATTCTTCATTGTCTGCATGGTACTAATAAAAATTGGTCCATGTACTAACTCCAAAGGGAGCCATGTGCTGGTAAAAGCCTCGTAAATGCCAGTTGCAAAGCTTCCCAGTTCTATTGTTTGATTGGAAATGGTTTGGAAGGGCAGGGAGACCATGATGGACATGCACTTGGAAAGTCTATGGATAAGATTAGAGAGAACACTTTGAGACCAAGCAAGAGCCAGAGACAATACCATCTACAGCTTCTGTGTTGTGCACAGATTTATTGTTCATTATCTAAGGAAAATCTAAGCAAGCTTTTATTAATCTTATTTCTAGATTATGCCCCTGAGCTGCTGCTTTGTGGCTTTTGCTGGAGAGGTTTTGAGGTTTCAGAAGTTCTCCCGGGTTCTCCCCATATGAGTTTTAAGCAAATAACCAGCTGACACATTTTAAGAGGTGACCTAATTTAAGATCCCTTGTGAACCATTAATTAATTCATCATGTTGATTTATTCCATCCATTGCCTGCTTTGTCTATTCCCATTACTTCCTAAGAAAATTAAAAATTCTTTTAATTATTAAAGACTAAAGAAGTCTTATGAAGTCTTTAATTTATTAAACTATTTTTCATGGATTACAAACACATCATACAGAAGTGACTGCTCTATATGAGATCCAATAGAAAGATAATCCCAGCCTTTGGTGTTCTAGAGGAATCCACTCAAAGATTAACTGATCACAGCCTCTTATCACCAGTTCACACCACTGCTGCTTCTTCCTCAGACTACAGCTGAGAAAAGCAAGCTTAGTCAGCAGGGCTGTGCTGCCTTCAACAAGGTTCAGCACACTGAAGGACAAGCTATAGCTTTCTGACTGCCCACTAACCAGGATGTGCTGTTAACATGTCATGGAAACAACTTTCTAAGCAAGCTGCATTTTCCAAGCATCTGTTGCTTAGGTTTCAAAAGTCAGCACCTTCCAAATTTCACTCAGCTGGGCAGCAAGTGCAGTTGGAAGAGTCCCACAACAGAAGTGCAAGTGGGCCTAGCATTTCTCTGAGGTGTTAAGGAAGAGTTTAATTCTTCTATGATGTTAGCTGCTTCCCTAAAGGGAAGGGCAGAAAAGCACAGCTGAAACTAGAGATGCCTTTTCCTATGACCAGCAGTCTGCATTGTAGCTACTAATCCACCAATGTGACAGAGAGGAGCTAGAGATAGCATGATGTTTACATTAAGAGGCAAAAAAAGCATGTTGGTTATGTGAACTAATTGCAGTTCTCACTAAGCCTTCCTTCCAGCTGTTCAGCATGTTAGAACCTTTGTTCTCCCTGACAGATACCTGGCCCTCACTGCTACTGAAAAACCTTTGATTTGGGAGATGAGTGGATTCTAAAGGCTCAGAGTCAGGCTCAGGAGATTTTCTAATGGCTTAACTTGATGATTCGGCAAAGATTACTTTCCAAAGGAGTAGTCATGGAGTGTTGCAAAGCAGAAACCAAAGAGATGTGATAGACCTTGCATGATTCTGTGAAGCTGAGGTTTCTCAATCTTTTGACTGCACAGAGGCTGTAAAATACCCCAACATGAAGATTTGCATGGAGAGATTTAAATCCAGAATCTTCTGTGTACAAAGGACAGTGTAAAAGGTTAAGGAGTTCTAAACATGCTATGATATTGAAGCACACTAAGCCTTTGGAGAATGCCCCCATTAAACAGCCTCCAAATGCTAACATGTCCTCAATCACCCAGCTTCCCTTCTCTCTGTAGTCATGAGTAGGAGTGCCCACACTCAGCTAGCACAGTTCCTTACCTTTGCTGAATGCCTCTACACAGACAGGCATTGCCAAAAAGACAGAGGCTGAAGATTTGTAATTTACTCCTGTACTCAGTTCTGAGAGTCCAGATCCCAAGATTGAAGAGACTTAACCTTGACAAGAGTAGGTACAGCATGCAACTACCATTCTCCAGGAAATTAGGTTTTTGCTTGTTCAACGTCTCCTTTCACCATATACCATCCCTACCAGCAGCTGAGATAAGTGCTCAGGACAAAGGTGATATGTCACCCCCTTTTTCTCCAAACCAAACACTCAACAGATTGAGTGATGGTCAGCACAGAGTCACAGAGTGGCTGGAAGGGACCTCCAGACATCAGTGAGTCCAACACCCCTGCCACAACAGGGTCACCTTGGGCAGGTCACACAGGAATGCATCCAAGTAAGTTTTGAAAGTCTCCAGAGAAGACTTTACAACCTGGTGAGTTGCCTTTTGTGTGTGTGTGTGGTCTGGGGTATTCTTCCTCCTTCAGTGGGTTTGCTTTTTTGCACTTTCATCTTTGTTGTGGGAAATAATAAAATCTCTTCTGTCTTTAGTATAAGCCCTGAGAACTCTCCCTTCTCTTACGCAGCTGTCTCTACTCTGAGACCACAGAGCCTAGTGCAGGCTTAAACAATTTGGGATCAGCAGTGCTGAAACAGATTGAGGAGCAATATGCCACAGCCAAAGCAATCCTTGCTTACTGCAGGAGAAAGACACAAGAGACAAAAGGATCCTGCCTTTCATGTTCCACCTTTCCACACCAAAACACACTTTAAATGTCCCTTAAAGATGTGATCTGTGCAGGTCTCTAAGAGTAGCTCAATGTCTGCTCTTTGGAATTTAAAATTGGAGACAAGAAACATTCTAGTATTTCTTTAAAACAAACCTGCTAATTCTCTTCAGTTTTATACTTTATTACTTGGCAGATGCTGGGTTAGAAGGAAAGCAAAGTCCTAAAGGTATCCAGTGCCAGGTACAGAATTCCTGTCTGACAATACTCATACCTGGTTTCTAAAGAAAATAAAACAGAGAGGTTTTGTCTATCTGTCCCTTCTGTCCTCCAGAAGCAAAGGATGCCAAAGATCCAAACTGTCAATAGCTTGCAACACATTATAAGGATGGGTGCATATGGTTATGTATAATTATTTATTATTTTCTCCCCACAATTAACACAATATTAGTCTGTGGTGTAAAAATCAATTTGGATTTTTTAAAAAATTCACTCAACACATTTTAAGGATGAGTGTATATGTTTATGTACAAATACTTATTAATTCCCCCCCCAAAATTAACATAATATTAGTCTGTGGTTTAGAAATCAATTTGGATTTCAAAACCCCATTCATTTCTACACAGAACCTCTCTAAGTAGCAAATATTTCTGTGTGTTGGCATGGTGAAGCATTCTCCCCATCTTTGCAGAAGCTGACAGCCAACAATAAATAAGGTGTTCTCATAACATAAAAAACTAGTCAGACTGCTTCTATGCAGCTGGCTTCAGTTAGGGTTTCACTGAGTTCCTGGCCAACTCCTGCAACTCCAGTAAGAGAGACTCTGGAACAGGCTGCCCAGGGAGGTCATGGATACCTCCTACCTGGAGATGCTCAAGGCCAGGCTGGATGAGCAGCTGAGTCTCTTTGAGAGGTGCCCCTGCCCACGGTGGGGAGGTTGCAGTTCATTATCACTGAGGCCCCTTCCAACAGAGCCCTGCTGTGGCTCTGTGATTTTGCAAGGCACACGTAGCAGAATAAACACTTAGGTGACCCAAAGGAGATCTTAGTTTCTTGATGACCAATTTGAAAGTATGTTCTCTTCAGAGCAAGTGTGATGATTTGAGATGCTGCAGTTGTGGTTTTTCCTTGCCATACACTGACACTCATTTTAATAATGCCAAAATTATAGCCTTGTTTCTTAGGGAAAAGGAATGATGCTCCCTAGCCTCAGTCAGTTATTGTTTTAAATTACAGCTGAAGTAAATCTTTGTAGCCTGTAACAGCATCTCTCTATTTTGATTTTATTAAGCACATTAAAAATGAAAATATCATGATCTGTTCCAAGAGTTTATCTGGAATGTCTTCAACATTCTGTTCTTTGGTGAAATTAGTCCTAGAGCTTCAGGAAGACTTTAGGTTTGTTTTTCCCTGGCGTGCCATACTGGCCTGCTGCCAGCCCTTTCCAGGGGGAGCTTTTGGCAGTTTTGCTTTTCCTACCAACGCCGAGAGATGCGAATGTGCAAAAGCAAACAAACCTTCTGTCAGCCAAAACTGCATTTTGATACACCCCAAAGAAATTTTGAAAAATCATCCTCCCTAAGCATAAATCAGTAACTATAGCAATATAGATTAGTAGAGCTTAGCTATATTAGATTCAAAATCATCCTCCAGGTAGCTGCAGGCTGCCACTTGTCACCCTTGGCCTTTCTTTCTGCCAGGCTGAGAGAAGTCAACCTCTCCTCAGAGCCCATGTGCAACCTCTATGCAGCTCTCCACAGCCTTCACTGTGATTTTTTGACATTTCTCTTGAACTTTATTTCCAGGACCTCCCCAGCACTCATGAAGGAGCACAGTAAGTTCTCTTGGTCTTGTTTCACAGAACTACAGAACGATAGGGGCTGGAAGGGACCTCCAGATACCATCAAGTCCAAACCACCCAATCAAAGCAGGATCACACGGGGCAGGCTGCACAGGAATGCATCCAGGTAGGTTTCAAAAGGCCCCAGAGAAGGAGACACCACAACCTCTCTGGGCAGCCTGCTTCGGGGCTCTGTCACTCTCACATCATTTTGTGTGTATTTTCTTTGCCACTCATGGTGCAAGCTAAGCAAATGCAGGAGCTTTTCTTTTCCAGAGTATCTTTTACTCAGAAATATTTGTAAGGAGCTAGCCAATGACATAGAGAAGTGACAACATTTCAATCCTAGTGGTGAATATTTTCCAGTTTAGCTCATCTGGCAGCAGCTGGGAGGCAAAGAGAGACATTTAGACTGAGAATACCTCAGTATGTACTTGTACTATGTAAACAAAAGGAATTAAAAGCCATTTCTTCATTTTGCACACTGCTATGTAGTGTGACATTATCTGATTAACCAGGAAAAGCTGCATCTGTGAAATGTAAAAACCAGAAGGCAGCACAAATATATAGCTATGCTGAATATACTTAAGCTCTTTGAACTTGCAGAGATCTCATGTTGAATTTGATTATGTCCAAGCTTCCAGGGAAATGCTTAGCCACAGGCTAAAAAATGCCTGAAACAGATTAGACTTTTGTATAAGATCCAATAACAAAGTCTTTTAAGACTCTTCCTTGCACATTCCAAAATGCAAAAGCAAACTAAATAGAGCATCCTTTCATGAGATACTGCAATGTTGTTTTTTTTTCCTAAAAGTGTTTTGCTTTAAAAAATAAAATCACAGTAAGCTATGGTTTTGCATACAGCTATAAACACAACTGTTGAGCTCTTAGATATTGTAACAAATAGAATATACCTGGCTAGATAGTAGAGCTCCATTCACAGAATCCTAGAATAGCTCAGGTTGGGAGGGACCTTAAAGATCATCCACTCCAACCCCCCACTGCCATGGGCAGAGACACCTCTCAACTAGACTCAGCTGCTCAAGGTCTCATCCAACTTGGCCTTCAACACCCTCAGGGAGGAGGAAGCCACAACTTCTCTGGGCAGCCTATTCCAGAGTCTCACCACCCTTGTACTGTACTGAAAACCTTCCTAAGCTCCAGTCTAACCCTGCTCTCCCTCAGCTTCAAACCACTCCCCTTAGTTCTGTCTCTAGACACCCTTACGAGAAGTCCCTCTGCAGCCATCCTGCAGGAGCTCTTCAGCTACTGGAAGGTATCTCTAAGCTGTCCTTGGAGTCTTCTCCAGGTTGAACACCCCTAGCTCCCTCAACCTGTCCCCATAGCAGAGGTGTTCCAGCCCTTGGATTGTCTCTGTGGCCTTCTCTGGACTCACTCCAACAGCTCCGTGTCCTTCTTGTGCTGGGGACACCAAAACTGGAGGCATTATTTGAGGTGAGGTCTCACAAGAGCACATTGTTCTACATAAAAACCTAAGGAACATACTAGCTGCAAACAAGATGGGTAAGATGCACAGAAACATTTGGGGTTGGCTTTTGCTCCATACCTCTAGCAAATTACATCTGCATCTCTTAAGATGGTGTTTATTAATTATGATTGTTTATAGCAGAGGTAAGTCTTTCCATAAATAATTAAAAGCTAAGTAATAATGAATTCCAAATTAAAACTCCCATGTTAATAGTCTCACTCAATGGCAATTTCTATATAGAAGACATGCTTTTGTAAAACAAAAGGAAAGATGCTAATACATTTAAAGCCTGGGCACTGTCTGGAAGACTGATGTGCGGAGAACATAGGAGTATGTAATGCACACTGAGCAGCAGAGCTAGGGGGTAGCGTGTGGATGGAGATTTTAAACTTGCTCTGCTCCCTGTCTGTCTTCCTGCAGCTAATCTCAGTGGACACAGCTTCACACGCTCTTGTACAGCCATAATCTGAGACTGTCAGCACACAAAAAACTCCAGTGAACCCCAGGGAGAACTGAAAAGGTTCTACATCTCTAAGGGATTTAGCCATCTACCTCATTATGGGAGAATGTTGCTGACTCTTTGAAGAACTAACTGCAATTTAACAAGTAATTTTACAGTATAATAATGTAACACTGGTGCTGTATCATAATGAAAAATCTCTATCCATCTTGCTGCTCCAAACAATTAAAAGATCTAAAGCAGCATTTCCTTTGTCTGGATGTCATTGGTGTCAAGGTCAAAACTCCTTTTGCTTCAGCAGGCTCAGAGTGAATAAAATAAGGAGAGAGCTATTCCTTCATGTTTTCTGCTCTGTTATTAGGAAGTTAGACAAAGTGTTGCAAAAGTAATTGAATTACAGAATCATAGAATGTTTTGGGTTGGAAGGGACCTCCAAAGGTCATCCAGTCCAGCCCTCCCCACACAGTCAGTTGCTAGAGCAGGTTGCTCAGAGCCTTCTCAAGTCTTACCTACAGTATCTCCAGGAATGGGGCAGCAGCTATCTCCCTGGAGAGAAGCAAGCTTCTTTGTGACTGCAGAAACACTTCTGAATAGAAGGAGAAATCAGCTCAGGCTACACCAATTGGCAGTAATTAGCATAGCAAACATGAACCTTCACCTGAAGGTTGAAACAGGTGATTTGAAAAAACCAGAGAACATCCTAAGCTTTGCTGAAATAATACTCATACACAAGGGCACACACAAGGTTCCTCAGCTCCATTGACACACAATAACTTTTCCTTAGCTTGGAGACTGCAGTAGCAATGACAGAATGGTAGGGGCAGGAAGGGACCTCTAGAGATCACTGCCTCCAACCTTCCTGCCAAAGCAGGGTCACCTAGGGCAGGTCACACAGAACCTTTCACTGGTCTTGATTTCTAGTCAGGCTAAAGTACCAGCACCTCAAAAATGTATACAGCCACTTTCTTCTTCCCAGTAGATGTCATTCTATCTACAGTTTTTCGCAAACAAGGGCCTATAGCTTTAGTTCATCTTTCAACCTAGCCTATAAGTAATACAGAAAAGAAGCCAAGTCACTTTTGGTGAGCTGCAGCCTCCTGCTAAACAAGCATTTATGAAATTTGAAGACTCAGTTTATGGTGAATTCTACAGAGGTGGCAACTCATACAAGTTCAGCTACTCTGCAATGACAGAAATAATAAAATATTTGTTCATCATAGGAATTTTACATTTTATAGTTAATGTTTTTCCAGTACAGTAATTCATTTTGCAGATTAAAAAAAAAAAAAAAAAATCTTACTGGCCTGGCAAA
>VWYK01112797.1:0-16320 GCA_013399775.1 Semnornis frantzii | reverse complement strand
GTTAAGGCAAGCTGTGAGGAACCAAGCAGTTGGTGCATCGCTGTCTGTTCAGAACACCCCTTGTTTTGCTTTTGATCTTCCTGCTTGGCCCTTGTTTTGCTTTAATCCAGGTTGTTATTGTAGTTCTCCTGCAGGCTGCTGTAGGCCGTGTCCTTGGCCATTTCTCATTCCTCTGGGGGCCGCTTGCAGGTGGCATCCTTGGCCCTTTTTCATGTGGGCTGTGAAACTTCAGCTTACAGTTTAGCAGTTAGCTCAACTTGGATTTGCTCACATATCCAGTTAATACAGAATATTTCCCTACAGAAAAACAGTATAGATATAAAATTAATCTGTCAAATGTAAGCTTTGTGTTTTGAAGAAAGTATTCTTGTCTGTTTAGATTCGTGTTTTGCATTGCCTTCTGGGATGTGTTTCTTTTTCTCCATCAAAAAAGAGGCAGTGTGACCTATAGGGGAGTTAGAAACTCCCTTTCCTGTCACTGTGTTTGGAAAAATCCACGTTGCTTTGCTTTCCAGTCTTGCTCTCTTCTGCTAATTCCCATCAAGGTGTTCAAAAGAGGGACTGTCCCTTTCCCTTGATCTGGAGAGGACCTCTTCCACTGCAGTTCTGTTTTCTATCAAAACTCTAGGTTGCTGCTGTTGAACAAAGTGTAAGTTCTTTTGTTTAGCTTGTGAATGTTGTTAAATATGAATGCTTCAGGAATAAAATGTGGTGTCAGTATTGACAGCATGTGAATTGTGTAGTGGGTACTGTTTGTAAGCAGTTCATACCAGCAACTCATTCACTTTTGTGCATATCAGCTTTTACTTTCACATTGTAAGTTGGAGATAAATATTTGTTTTTTTAATTCAAAATGACCATGACTTATAAAATGCTAGCAGCTGACGTTGTCATAACTTTCATGTGCACAGACTTTTTGTTCTTTTTTTAATACTACTTTCCTCATAAGGTGGTGGTTCTCAATTGTATACAAGAGTGCCTGGTAGTGTTTTTGGGTTTTTGTATTGGTACTTTATTAGAAGTCTTCATGTATCTGTCCTTTTGTAAATATATGAAGCTGTAGAGAGAAAAGCAAAGCCACAAAGAGAATTGTTAAATCAGATTTGATGTGCTTTGCCAAACAAAGGGAAAGTTCAAACTGCATTGTATATATAGTCCAAATGAATTTCTTTGCAGCCATAGGCAGTCATCTGTGGTGTCCATTCTGGAGGACCATTCTAATTCTGTCCTTTCTTCAAGACTTTACATCACTCTGTGTCTGGGAATCCTTATCTGAATGGTGGCCGAGAGAGTGAGAACTCAGATCACTCTGAGAAGTGAGTCAGGATCTGAAGGGGACCCAAAACCAGCACAAATCACAGGCCACTTCAAATAGCTTACAAATTGTACTAGATCAAAAAATAATATTTGAGGTAAGATCCCAAATGTTTATCTCTTTATGTGAACTCTTCTTTTGAAAATCATCAAAAAATTAAGATGGTTACAATATGTTTGAAAGTGCTAGAAGAGGAAGAAAGATACTGTTCAAAAAGGCTAATTGAAACACAGAGATAGGTATCTTCCTGCATGTTCCATTTATTATTTTTCACCACTTGATTTATTAACATATATATGGAGTTACAGGTTGCTTTAATCTCCTTGATTAAGACTTGCTGAAAGGGTCTGTCACTATTTATTTTCTGAGTGCCTCAAATCCCACTTTTTGTTTTGCATTAACTGTGCCGACTACTTCTGAGTCTGAACAGAAATACTGTAGTTTTAGTAAAGTTTAATAGAACTGAGCCTTGTATATCTATCTATCTATTTGGATGGATGGATAGATAGATAGATAGATAGATAGATAGATAGATAGATAGATAGATAGATAGATAGATAGATAGATAGATAGATAGATAGATAGAAAGAAAATAACCCAAATAACAATAAACCAAACAAAAAGCCATGAGTAAATATCAAAGGCAGAAGACACCACTTGCCTACCACTAATAAACCATGGTTTTGCTGTGAGTATTGCTTTGCTGGTGAAATGCCTGTTTTTCTCTCCTCTAGTAAATGCATTTCTTCAAAGCTGAGATATATTGTCTGTTTAGCCAGAAAGAGTTAACTCAGCTTGCCTGTTCTTTGCTGCTGAATCATATTTAAGTAGTTCATTGGGGCATTGTGATTGTAAATGAGATATAGAATCCTGACAACTGTTCATGATTTTATTAATAAATAAATAAAAACTGCATCAGAAGGCATTCCACACATTCTTCTTCTTAGGAATAGACAGGTAAAGATAGGGCTGTACACTCCCACTGCACACTCCCTCACTCCTTCCCCCGCACCAGGAACAAAGTCTTAAGAGTTTACTATGATTTCAGCCCAAGAAGGGAAAATATGTTTTTAATGTGGGAATTCTTTTCCTGTGTTAGTGAGTACAAGAAGATACTTAACAGGAGAATGAAGTGGAGGTCCTATGTAAATGTACTCAACTCATCATGCATACTGTGGAGTTCTAATATACTGTTATCTTTGATATTATAAACTTGATTTCCTCTCCTCCCCAATTGACTTCTATATTCAGGAATATATATGGAAAAATACAATTTAAAGAGTGTATCTTACATATTGTAGAGGTATTTGTGTGCATGAAAATGCCATTCTGGATCCCACATTTAGCTACTAGATGCTGTATTTGGATTTCATATTTTTCGTGTGCATGTATTGGAGAGAGAGGCTTCAGTTATGAAAGACTCCAGTTATAATGTATATTGGTTAGGGAACATGAGATCTGCTTGGAGAATTGGTATCTAAAAATGCCATTTAAATATTCTGTTAATGCTTCAGGTTAAAAAAAACCCCTGCTGTAAGAAAATATTCTAAGATATAGATATTTAGAGCAGTTGGATTACTTTTGACAACAGTGCAAGAAATCCATTCAAAGCTGATTTCCCCCTTTTGTTCACTGAGGACCTGCAGTATCTAAGATAAAAATGGCAGTTGTCCTCAGGGCACCCTGAGGCATGTCATTAAAATTGGAATTTGATCCTCTTTTCATGGTTACTTGGGACAATCAACCACAGCAAACCTGAAAACTCATCAGTTTTCAAAAATATGACATGCCCTTGACTTTGTCAGTTTGGATTCAATGTACAAGATTCGAGTATTTCAAAATCCCTTTAGATGTCACTCTGTCTTCAAGAATACAAACATTGTGCCTTGTGCTATGTGAAAAATAGAGTACTTCTAAACATTTCTGAGTGCTTACCCTATTTGTGACAAGGGACAAACTAGATTATAGTCATTAAAGTGAAATGCCCTATTTGAGAATTTTGAGCACAATTAATTGTAATAAATAGAAATGTATGGATTCTAATTCTTTTTAACTACTAAAGCAGTTTTTTAATCAAAAATTTATTTCATACTGGAAATCTGGCGCTTTCTAAAACTGAGTGAAACTATCTATTCAACCAGGCTGGTATTTCTATTTGATAATCATAATTAAAAAAAAAAATCTACACATTTTGCTGTTTATTCCTCTGTACCTGGTTTCTTACTCCTTTGAAGTACCCTGCCTTTCACCTTTCCAGTCTCCAAGGTTTTAAGAACTTAGATGCATTTTCATATCTATGTCTGTATCATCTACATCTATATAATCTTTTTATCAAATGTAGAATAATTACTTCTCTGTTCCCTGCAGCTGGGCTGACAGATAATTGCAATTTTTGTCTCCATGGCAGAGAAATCATGAGTTGGTCACTTTGCCATCACTGCAGCTTGCCATTGGGTGCTCACTGATGCTTAATGTGCTGGAAGCCATATGGCCTCTTCGCTCTGCTCTGCCTCTTTCTGCTCCCATGAAAGTTGCAAGTGGAGAAGGACCAGCTGCTGACACCTTGGACAAGCAGGCATTTCATTCAAGGGAGGAACAATGATGACGAGAGACCTTTGGCTGTACCTTGGCCTCACTCAGATATTTTCCTTCCACCTACCTTTCGTAACATATGTATGCTCATTTATGGCTTTTTTTTTTCTTTCATCTCTCTTTAGTTAATCGGTAGACTGAAGCTCCTAGTTAATGTGCAGATTATTTCTAACTGTAAATCACTTCATTTAATAATTGGCATCAAAATATTACACATGGAGCAGCACAAAACTTGGCAGCACTAGACAGGAGAAGGTTTTGATACCTAATCCTCACCAGGCACGTGGGTTAAGGCGTTCACTTGTGCCATTTGTGTGGGAAGGAGAAACCTTGCCTGTTCATGTGGAAATTCCTAATTGCTTTCTTCATTTTAACAGATTTATGAGTTACAGTGAAACATAATTGCAAGTAACATAAAAAAGTAACACTCTCATAAGCACCTGTAATGTTGCTATTATAAATAGGACTCCTACCATACAGTGTCAATTGTTGTGAGAGTACATTCATCTGAAGATCTCAAGTTTTCATTTTTTCTTGCTGTATGGATTACTCTCTCGGTCTTCTGCTTCAGTTTGTAATTTCTTTCAGCCTTCAGCCCAGATGGGTAACACCTGTTGCATCACTTTTCTTGCCTCTTTTTTGACACTGAAATGGTTAATAGACCAGAGGCAAGTGAGTACCTGGAAGCCTGTTCCTTGTCCTGAATTTCTGTTCTTGTGATTTAAATTAATCCCTGGGTTTTTGGAGATCACTATGCTTTATAAAGCTGCTCTCTGCAGAAAGGTGTTGGACTTTAAGACAGCAGGTTCTGGCACCTAAGGAAGTTGCAGACATCTGTAACACATAGGAGGAAAAAAAAACCCAATATCATTGGATCTGCTGTGATGTCCACTTTGCTGGCCTGCCTGTTGAGAGGGTTTCAGGTGGATACATGAGGGAAGAAACTGTGACCTAAGGTTGGAAGAAGTCGTGGAGGTTTGCATTTAGGACACCTCTGCTGTCTACCTGTTTCACTCCTGACTTTTCTGTGACAGGTGACAAATTATCCTTTTTCTTTGGGCCTTGATGCCCTTCTGTATAAATGAAAATGTTTTTCCGTTTTCCATTAAAAAAGAAATTTCACTGCAGAATGCTGTGGGAACACAAAGTGTTGCAGAAATTGTAAAGTTCCCCAGATTAGTTCTAATGGTGATATACAGTGAATATTTATTTCATGTGTTATAAAACCATACAGGAATATAGCGCACCAAGTAATTGATGAATAGCTGTGTTTGTTGGGCAAATGAAGAAAAAGAAAGGGAAGCTGCACAAAACGGGGAGCACTTCGCCAGTTTAGAGCTACCTATTTCACTATCTTCACCCTGCACTGCACCAGGAAGGCCTTGCTTTTGTCCTGTCCTCTGCAGCTGAGGGGCAGAGTGGCTTGTCAACTCACAGGCAGACCTGCCACTGTCTCAGTCACTGCAGCAGCTAATCGGTTGAGAGACAGGTGAAGAGGATGTGAATTCCTGGTTCAAGCTTTCTCAGAGATGAGCCAATATTATTTTGTAAAGAACTAGACAATGCCCACTCTTGCATTCATAGTGCATTACATTTCCCCTCCCCCAAGCTCTGAGGTAAAAGACCATTGTGTCTATAAACAATAAGTGAAATTTTGAGAAGTTTGAGCTGGGTGAGATGGTCTAATAAAAGGAATAGTAAACTGGCACACTCGATGGTGGAACAAGTTAAAAATGTCTTTACTTGTGTCAAATTTTGGTGAAGGGAAGGTCAGACCAGCAGATTTGCCCCTGACAAGTTCCTTGCCTGTCTCTCTTAAATTGTAAAACCTGTATACAGGAGGGGTTGGTAAGTAATGCAGATGCAAGGATACAAATGGGAGAAAGATTTATGAGGAGCTGAAAGGATGCCTAGAGGTCTGTAAATGGTTTTGCTTCCTCTGGAAGGTGACTTCATGTAGGATTGAGGAGTAGGTATGCCAAAATGTTATTGTACGTTGATTTGTCCTTAAAATTTATATTTGAGTGCTGTTTACTACATTTGATGGGAGGAAGAATCTTCTTGGGTTTTTTTGAGAACTGCTTCTTGATTTTTATTTATTTTTTGATTAAGCATTCTGATTGTGGATAACAATGGAGAGGCAGGAGAGAGGAATGGTGGTTACTTAAACTTGCATTTCTGTACAAATTCTAGCTTTTAATTACCAAAGACCATTTACATGTATACATTTCTGATGTTTCTAAAATCCACAGACTAATAAAGGTATCATAAAATACCATCCAGATCCAATTTAAATAAGAATAAAACATACAACTTGTAAAGGATTTAAATATTTCACATTTTCTTAAACAGCAGTTGAACAGCAGCACTGGGGAACCAAATAGCAAATTGGCTGTCAAAGATTACTGGAGTGGGGGGGAGTGGGGGTGGGAAGAGTGTGTGGGAAGCTATCGTCAATAATCACTTTTTGAATTAAAGGCTGATTTTTCAACTGCAAATGCACTTCTGTTGCCTGATTGCTTGCCTCATGCAATCTTTTTGTTTTGCAAAGTGTTACCCCATGCATTGATATTAGTTTTGGAGAGTTTCAAATTTCATAATTGTAAGGAATATTTCTAGATTATGGAGGAAAGCTTGAAAAAAGTGATTCAAAGTGAAAAATGAAACTTGAAAAAAGTTTTAAATGGAGAGTGATTTAAAACAAGCTTTACATAGGTTGTTTTCAATTCTACATTTTCAAGGTTAATTTTTCATATTTTCAAAATCTATTTATAAATATTTTGTTTACTAATTCTGGTATTTAATGTATTAATTTTGGATGGATTTGAATTTGTTGTCAGAATTTGTTTTTACCAGCCTAAAGTAAATCTGCAATAACTCCACTGACCTTGAATAAGGGGATGGCAAGTAACTTCCCACTCATTCTGTTCTGCTCTGCCTGTTCCACTTTCATTTTTACAGGACCACTTTTTCTTTTTTTTTTTTTTTTTAAATTTATTTTCAAACATGTAGGTTATTTTCATTCTCATAGCTCTGTATCATTATGCTAAACACCTGATGAGGTAGCTAAGGTATATGCATGTTAATGTACTGAAAGTTACAGAAAAACTGAATTATACTAGTGCTGAAAATTGTCTATTGAAAATCCAGTACAAACCCTGAATAACTTCTGCTGTTACAAATCGTATATTTGGATTGCAGTTGCTGTGAGACTGAGCCTTACAGATTCTTAAACTTTCCTCAGGATAATTTTAAAGCTTCACTCAGCCTAGGATTTTAGCTTAAATCTGTTAAACAGAAAGGTCTTAAGATTGTCTGTCAGAGTTTTCTGTAGACAGTAACATAAATGCTGGGCTTACTCAAATGCTGTCCTGTCTGGAATCTTACTACCTTGAGCAAGGTGCTTCAAAGCGAGATCTGAATTTAATACTAAAGATAAAATATTGATAGTTTTGATTTCTTGCTGAGAAACCTCATTAGCATTTTAATATCAGTGCATGTGTATTTTTATCTGACATTGTTTTTAGTTATGTTTGGTCAATATGAGAAAGCCTCTCTTCTAAGCCTCAGAAATTTCTATCCTTAATTTTAAAGAGACATAGTTTTAGTTCTGTGACCTTTATCATGGCAACAGTGAAGAGTAAATCTCATTCAAAGCATTTAAATGAGATCATACATAACCTGCAGAGTAGGTAGAATGGCGATACGGCTTTTTTCCTACCGCTTCTGTTAGCAGAACCTTGCCTTTTCCCTTTGTTCTTATCGGATGACATGAACGTGTTCTGATACCAGGCTAAATCAGGATTAGTGCAAGTGGCAGTGCTCTGAAACCACTGCCAATGAAATTCAGATCCAATGTGTAAAAACGAGAACTCCCTTTAAATTTTAGTGGAAGCACTTTTTTCCACATCCTTGTTGTGGAAACAGTTTACTCTTGGAGCAATATTATTGCATACCAAAGAGAGTGTTGGTAGAGCATGTTAGTGCTGGTTACATATGGAATTTTGGGGTTGTTTTTATCGTATAAAACCTCACTGTGATGTGTCTCAACAAATAGCTCCAATTAATCATCTCTGGTATGCCTTAGTTTTGGTCCATTTACTTTTCTGACACCAAAATGGAGATGTGAAGACATTTAATTACAAATAAGTACTGACAGATATTTTATTATTAAAATTGAAAAAAAAGTTCATTTTTTACAATGGAACATTTGTGAATTCAGAAATCTTAGATGTGTTTTTTCTACTCTATTGTATTTCTACTGTAGGTCAGCATTTTATGATGGAAAAATGGTAAATAGATGTATTAGCTAAAAATGACATTGTAGAGTGCATTATCTGAATGTGGCAACTGGGTAATGTGGGATTTGTAAACTTCATAAAGTATACAGTTTTCCTCCTGGGTTCTTATCTATCCAGATTTTTAAAATGTCTTTAAGTGCTTCATGATCAGTAAATAATAAATTCAATTTACAGAATAAAAGTTTTGTCACTTAGAAATACTCACTTGGAATATATATTTTTAATTGGCATCAATGGCACATTTCCCAGGGAGCATAACAAAATGGATCATTTAATAGATGCCCAATCTCTCCATCCATCTATCTATCAGCACAGCACATGATGTTTTGACTTTAATATGGTAATTATCTCAGGCTGACTTCAGAGGAAGAAGCTGCCACCCACACAGCAGTGCTTAATTACTTTAGACTTCAGTTTGCCAAGAGAAAAAATGACTTTTTTTTGCACATTGCATGGAATTGAAATGATTTCATTGTCATTTTACTTGAAATGCAGCCTGACATCACCATGGCATCATGGGAAAGAGAATGCAAAATTTCTCTGAAATTCTTAAAATAGGCTGAAAGCTGCCTCATATTTTAATGATTTTCTATGAAGCCTGTGTTCACATTCCTTGAATGTTAATGATGAGCTGCTTCAGCTTATGGGAGGAATATTTTTCTGTGAATACATTTCATTTGCAAGCCAATGAACGCAGTTTTTTTAAAAGTTGCCAAAACCTAATACAAACTTTGGCATTTTAACGGCAGGTGACTGTTCAAATTAATGTTTGCATGCTGTACAACTTGGGAACATAACTAATAAGATGAAAGAGATAATGAATTAATGGTAGTGTACAGGCAGGTTAGGAATAAACTGCCTAAGTTTTATTTTCGTCGTTGACAATCACAGCTATTATCCTGAAATGAAATAAGGAAGTTGTGTATGTGTGTTTTCAGCAACTGAAAGCTAAATGTAGTATCTATGAAAATTAGTACAAGGTTTTATGTATATGTTGTTAAACATGTGCTAATTGATGTGCCGCACAAATACTGGAGGCAGCCTGCTTGAATTAAACTCTGTAGACAGATTTCTGTGCTCAGAAGAGGAGAACTCAGTTCCTAGGTATCTTACCCTATGTCCGTTGAAGATCAAGGGTCATTTTTGGGATTGATTTAAAAGGCTTTATTGAGTCTGTTGCAATCACTAATGCCATTGGCATTAAAATACTTTCACCCTGTGGGACAGGAGAGGAACCTGTGCAGACCGGTAGCCTGGGTCTCCGTGGCTACTCTGTTGCCAAGGTGGAAGGTGAGAACTTGGGTCTTCTTTGATGACTTCCAGTGCTCTCTGTGGGTGAACAGTGGTTTGCAGGGCTTCAAGGGATGCTGATGAGGTCTGAAAAATATGTAAAGCAATCAACCTCTAATAGCCAGAATACTGCTGGCTGTGAGCAGTGGTAGGTTTTGGCCAGTGTTTGGGTGGCATATTCTATACGTATCTCACCTCGCTATACATGCGGAACTGAGGCAGGAAAAAGTTTGTGCATTTATCAGTATCAAAATCTGCAATAAATCTTCACAGGCAGAATACTGCCAGTCTTCCTGTTATTATTTTACCCCCAATAAGGAAATTTAGTATGATATCTTCCCAATGGCAAATAAGTAATATATAAAAACTCCTTTTTAACATAAGATGTATCTTCTTTTTTGATTTAACCATCTCTATAGTAAAGACTCACTGAAATTTTTATTTCGTTGTCACATACACTTTTCACAAAAGAAGAATGCAGAGAAGCCTTTTGAAATAAATCTGGTGACACTAGAGAGTTTACAAATACTGGCATATTAATATACAGCTAAAATAATAATAAAAACCACCATGCTGCTAAAGATGTTTAGTATTATCTGCTCACTGCAGGAGTTTATTAGAAACTCCAGCTTTCTTTTATTAAAATTTCAATTGGCTTGGTGAATGAGATCCTATGTTAGTGTCATAAAGTGAGAAGCCAGAAGGAGAGGATATTGGCATTTAAGTGCAGATTTCATTTTGAAATAGTGTATATTATACCAGAATATTACATATCACAAATATTACATATTAGTGGTGTTAGAAATAGTTGCACTGATTTCTATATTCATCAAATTGTTGTTGTTTTCTGTGCCATCTGGTAGTTTATACATGTCATTTTTAAATATATCCTAAGAGGTTTTTAATATAACTATAAATGGAAAGCAAATACTGCATAGTTCTGTGAAGATTTTAAAAGATGCTTGGTGCAGATGATCTCCCAGAATTGACTCCATTTGTCAAGGGATGAACTTTAAACCAAAAGATTAGACTTTTCTGAAACATTATAGGGAAGTCATGGATTTAAATTTGACAGCTGTATCTTTTTAGTTATGTGATTTAATAGTGATTTTTAAAACTGTTCAGTGTTTTTTCAGCTATATTCTCATGCGAAACAGCCATGTGCCTGTGATACCTTACCTCAACTGGAAACTGGGAGAAATGTGACTGCTCTTCCCTTTCCCCACAGTGATGAAAGAACTTGAGTGAGGAGATAGTCAAAGCTTTATTCCACCTAAGGTTCTGCAAAAGTACTGTAAGATAGGGGCAATTTTCAGACTGAGTGGGTTTGTGTTCATATATGTATATATACATACATACAGTATAAATACACATATTTCAAATCTCAGGTTTTACCTTTGCTTTTCAGGTGTGTGTCTGGACTGACATTTAATTCTGAGTTGATATGTTTCCTTATTATTTATTTTTTAGTTTCACATAATATAACTTTGGTGGTCTCAGAGCAGTGACATCTGGGCATGTTGCAAAATGGTCATAAATTAGCCCACAGTCTTTCACATGCTGGTGTAATTAACTGAAGATTTATTATTTTCTTTCTATTTTATTTTAAAAGAGATTCCTCTGTTCCATTGCTTGTGATTGGATAATCAGTGTTTCATTACGGGGTGAAGTGTTGCTTTAAAAGTTGATGGCACCAACAACTCAATCCAGCTGGAACTCTCCATGATGGGAAAAGAAAGTAGAAATAACCCAAAAACTCTCACATCCCCCCATCTGGATTTTTCAAGATGCAGCGAGAAATTTGCACTTCTGCAGCTGCAGTTCTTTCATGACAGGTTCTGTAGATTTTACACATGGCTGCCTGCTTGGAAAATATTTTCCAGATTTAAATGTTTACAACATTGACATGCGAAGCTGGAGAACCTTCCTTCTCGATTATGGCACAAGTACTCACAGATTGCACACTAACTTAATAAAATTTGGAAATGGATCATTTATGACTTCTAAACGAATCAAAGTGCACTTTGATCTTGACTCCAAGTTTCCTTAAGAGCAGCAAATAAAAATCTCTTTTTTTTGGTGTTTTCCCCTAAATATGGTCACTGTAAATGTAACTCTTATATCTTGCTGGAAACTCAAGCAACACATTTAATAAATTTTTATTTCAAAGTGTACATCCTTGGAAACAAAATATTAATTCAGCAAATGCAGGCACAATTGAGAACGCTGTATGGCTGGTTAAGTGCAACTGTAGAAGCTGTACAAACTCAGCAAGAGATACCTTGGTTGTTTGTTCCGTTATTCCTTCCTAGTTGAGGTTTTTTTTCTTTCCTTCTACTAATGTTATCACCAGTTTGGAATATCTTTTATAGAAGAATAAAAAAAAACCCAAAACAGGTAAAGTCTACAGAAATCTGTAGTTACTTTCATGCAACTTAATTTATCCCACAACCTTTAATTACATATTTCTGATTCCTACATAACCACTAAAAGTGTTTAGTCGTTATAAACATTTTTAAACCAAACATTAAAAATGTATGCTGTTAGAAGTGTGAAAAATCTGCAACAATTAGAGAGCACTTGAATTTTAAAATACTGTGTTTAGGCAGCCATCATCTGTGATGAGCTTCAAGTCACCACATTGTCTGTAGTCACTATTTTACTTGGCCCATCATTTATTCTAACTTGAGTTATATTTTAAAATTTTGAATGCTATAAAAGTTTAAAAGAAAAAAAAAATGCAGCTTTCTGACAAAAGAAATAGGCATAGCCTATTAAATCTGATGGAAAAAATATTTGTTAAACATCAGTGCTTTTTCGAACATGCACTACTGTCCTTGCAGGCCAGCCTGACTGGAATCCATGATGCAGTATCCTCATTGTTGTTTTTAATGTCAGTCACAACACTGCCTGAAATATTTTACCTTTCTAACAGATAAACTCTGGCACAGAGGATGTTAAAAAGCCATTTTCTGTAGTAAAGCTGGACTTCAGGAGGAAAAGGCTGGGCATCTCAAAACCAAAACCAGCTCTGGAGAAATGTGAAGTCATATGGGTTAGTGGAGCAGGTGTCAAATACCTGATGTGCAAGGAAGGAGTGAGTCATCTGAGGGCAGTGAATTGTTTTGTGGCCTGCTTTGAGAGCTGAGGTCAGATAATGTTTGAACTGAGAGCTGCATGATCTGAGGCAGCTTTTCATTCTGTAATGTTTATTAAGATGGGTAAGGACTTCAAAAAGGGTTGTCTGGCTTGACTTTGGAAAGTCCTGAAGGGAATGTGGTAGCTCAGCTGTGGCTGTGGCTGCCTGGGAGTTGAGGCTGAACTCTCCACTCATCAAGAGGGCAAGAGGCTTGGAGGGCTCCAGTGACTGCAAAGGGTCGGAGTGAGGAATTCATCTTTTTTTTGCAGATAAGACAGGCCACAGAACACCTAGTGCTGCAGATCAGCTCCTTCTTGTTAATTTTCTCATACATGCATACAAGCTACTTGAAAACAAGCAAATGCCTTGTAATACTTGATGCTTTCCTTACAGACTTAAATATTTAAATTAGAACCAGAATAAAGCTTATGTCTTCCTTCCTCCTGCCCCTTTAATGGTTAAAATGATGCTCTCCCATGTTTTATGGCGGAAGCTCTGCAAGTCTGAGAAGACAGCGAATCAGTTGGCTTTTGGACTAACTTTTGTAAGTAAATTGGAGTGACGAATGGGTAGGATAACCTAGAGGAGCAAGATGAGCTAATGAAAGGGTGATGTAAAACGTAAGTCAACTCTTTTTTAAAAAGTGCCATCATCACTGTAAACAAGAGAAATGAGGACTATCACTTTGTATTTGTATTTAGAGTGCCATCTTGATGAGTTGCAGGGCAGTTTAAAAAATGAACAAAGCAACAGGCTCAGAAGGAAAATGCATGTCTGCTTTTCTTCAAAAAACCCAAACCCAACTAATCTGCTTTTTAACAGAGCTGTGATGCTCACGAAACACTCAAAGATGATCTCTGAATACAAAAAGCCAGGCTATATGTGTGCACTGTACTAGTCTATACACAAGCAAGGCCAGACTTGCTTCTAGCTTGAATTTCTACCCAGTTCTATTTAATCTCCACACAGCTTTCTGGTACGTGGATAATTTTATTTGAAAATGAGCTTTAGCCTCTTCTGCATATCTGAAATAAATAGCCCTAACTATAATGCTTTATTCCAAAATTCAACATACAGTCCATACAGATTCATGTTACTTTATTAAGGTAAAAGAAAAAAGTCTGTAGTATAGTTGCAAATGATGGTTATTTGTAACAGCTGCCATACATTGTCTAAATCCTTCCCCCTGCTGCTTTAATATAGTTTCTTTACTATTTTCCTGCAAAATAACTTTTTTTTTTTCCCCTGTTGTATTATTCTCTTACTGTATTATTCTCTTGTCTTTTTAATGCCTGAAAAACAGATGTTAATAAACCTCATAGTCTGTGCACTTGTTTATTGCTAATTGATTTGTTTGGAGGAAAGAGAATAGACTTTGTTAAGCTAATAGTCATTAATATGTTGAAGTTGCTTTTTGAGATTATGACTGCTTGTTTGATTATAATTAGGATTAAGCCTAAATATAGCAGGTAGTGATTATGTGAATGGCAGTGCTGAGTGGAGAGAAAGAGAAGAGAGTATTTTATTTTTCTCTCTGTTTTCCATACCCCCGCAGTGATGGAGAGGGAAAGTTTTCAGTTCGGTTATCCCTGGACTGGGAATGTGTGATGAATATTTGCAACATTGTGTCTTTAGAGTTCTGCTGATCCTCTTGTCAGTTTGAGGCCTGGGAACAAAAAGGGAAGTTATTGTCTGAAATCTAATATTTAAAATAGATGCAGCATTTCTGCACCACTTCAAACCTCAATAGTGTTCTGAACTTCTGCAGCTGGGCTCCACTGGAGGGAAGACAGGAAAAGCTGTGCATTAGTTTAAACTGAAAATTAACTTGGTGTCACAGTGACCACTACTCACCTCTTTTGCCGCCTTCTCTTTTCCAAGCTGGAGGATGGTCCTCCAGAATGGCAGGGCCAGTGGAGGAAAGGCAGCATCACCTGTTGTATTAGGCATTCCTGGGCAGCTGCGTGACTGCCAGGTTTGAATTGGTACATGCTCATGTTGCAATTCTTTCCATTTGCTGAAGCACTGGGTAGTATTTGGTCTACTAAACTGTTACAGCACTATATATGTGCTTCTTTAAGTTTTCATGCCTAATATGAAAATGTTTTATTAGATTGGTTTCACTTAATTATTAGCTGTGTGATGAATTTTATAAAGGAGAAGCTGGAAATCTTTGTGTGCATCTAGTTAACACTTTCAATAATCAGAACTCCTTGCCCGTTGTTTGTGTTCCCAGATAACTAAAGCTTCAGACATTAGCAACAGTCCCAAAGTTATTCAGTAGTTTACTAAGGTAATGACAGCATAAGAAAATGTATTTCTCTATAGCTTATATTGGTGCTTGGCTTCATGCAGTTTCTTTTCCATGAGAGAAGTTTTAGTCTGTGCCATTTTGCACAGGTGATTGCAGATCTGAAGGTATGCTAGCTTTCTTTGCTAGAGCTTGTGGACAAAAAAGTTTCCTAAGTTGCATTTGGTTATTGTATTTTGAAAGCATCTTCCTAGTGGGAAGAGTTTCTGGTTATTAAAACCAGCACAGATCATACAACCTTTGTTTATTGGTCGCAAATCCACTACTTGTATGACCTGGAAGACAAAGAAAGGAATGGCAGTAGCAGCTGTGCATGTATCGTTTTATAACTTCATGATGGCTATTTGAAATATCTGTTTGTGCTGTGATAGCTAAAATAACAGAAGCTACTGCTGTTGGGGTTGGGGTTTTTTTTGGTGTTTTGTTTTTTGTGTGTGTGTGTGTTTTTTAAATCCTTGAGATGATTTTGTTTCTTTTTTTAGAGAACTGAGACATAAAATCATCATATTCCAGTTTACCTCTTAGTGAAATGACTGTTATAATACAATCTGGGGATGAACTTTATGGTAGATTTCAAAGACTGAGATTAATGGACAGAAGGCAGTTGATAAATTAAATTGTCATCCAGATGTTTTCCCTTTCTGCTACTTTATCACTCTATAAAATTTTCTAATGAGATATTTAATGCAACTACTTGTTGTTTCTGTTGTTTCATCATTCACAAATTATTTTTTGTTTCCTTGCTAAATGTCTTGCCTCAGAGCAGAGAAGAATGTAAACTCTGTAATCTGATACCAATTAAATGTTTGAGTTTTCAGTAAACTGTTTATGAAATAGAGGCAGTGTTTTGAATTCCAAGGTACTTGTTAGTGAGAAATTAACTTAGAAGATGCTTTGAAATTCCCTCTGTGTAGCATGAGATGTGGGATGCTATCAATTTACCCACAAAGTGAGCCAAATTCTTCTGGCTTTGTCATGAGAAGCTTGTTCTCCTCATACCTCACACATCTTCAGTGACTTTTGACTTCCTACTAGTTCTTTCTGTGGAACCAACTATAGTAAGGATCTGACCTTAATTATGTTGTGCATCCATGTCATTGGTGCTGCTGTAAACTTCTGCAAACAGGTCTTATTTGTCATGTAACCATTGTTAAAATGTAAACCAGAGTCCTTCCGTGTTGCTTAGTGTAAAGGGTTAACTCTTCTGTGTGGGGGGAGTGGTAAGAACTTGACCTCAGGTGTAGTGTTTAGCCCACTCCCACTTCCTGTCTGGACCCTCTATATAAACAGAGGAATTTCCTATTTCTCTCTCTCTCTCTCTCTCTCCTGGCCTGCCTGCCAGCTTGATACCACCTTCGTTCCTGCTGATCCT
>VWYK01112762.1:4648-15073 GCA_013399775.1 Semnornis frantzii | reverse complement strand
TTATTATTGCCAAGCTACCAGATATCCAGGAATGGCTACTGTCCTCAAGATTTTTAGGAGGAGAAAGAGGATATGTTTGATTTTCTGGATGAGTGGTTAACCTTATTCCATGGTCTCAGAAAAACACTATTTCGGCTGACTGCATCACATCCATGTTTAAAGTGAGACAATTGCAGTGCTAAGTGACACTAAATGATATTATGAGATGAAACAGTGTTGGTAAAGAGCTAAAAAATTTGCAGATGTACATTTTCAGGAGCTGCAATCCATGAAAATACATTTCAAATCACTGCAGCCCTCTCTAAATTTCCATAAAAGTTGATGGGCTCTGAGACATCCCCAAAGGAGATCCACAAGGCATACTTTCCACTCTATAGATATCCCGTTATTTCCATTTTGCATTGCACTAAAGACTAGTCAGGCTTCCGTTACTTCCCCTTCAAAAATCCAAAGAGGATTCCCAATATAGTGTTGCAATAGGAGTAGGTCTAATTGGCAGAAAAGGGATTAGAGAAGCTGATTCAGAAAAATAGTGTTGACCACAGAGGCAGAAGCTTGCCTTCTCATAGACAATTCTTTTAATCTCTGCTCTGATTTCCCATCTGTTCTTATAGGTCTTTGTTTAATGTCAGCCTGAGGACATTGTATCCTGCCTGACAGAGGGCACCTCCTCACCTTCCCAACCTCCAGTTATTCTTCCCTGACAAAAAAACACTTGAGCATGAAGAGGAGAAACTTTGTCCTTGAAAATGTTTACTGCTGGGCTGCATTTGCCCCTCCACTGCCTCATGAAAGACTGACTTCATTTGAAGCTCTAGTTATATTTCTAATTATACGAAGGGATGTGACACTAAAGGAAAATTGTGTGGGTTTTGTTTTATGTGATTTGTTTATAGCTTAACATGGCACTTAATACAAAAACTTTATAAATCAACTGATACAAACAATTGTTCCTTTATCAGGAAATTACATGTGCAAAGTATTGGTTAGCGGAATGAGTCTTAATGAAATGCAGTCAGAAGCTGCAGATCGGAGAATGAACAAGGGCCTCTTAATAGAAGAAGGTTCTATTTTTCCTGTAAGGTTCAGAGATTCAGACAATAAAATAGTGATTTAATAGACCTTGAGTCAATCAAGATGATACAATAGTGTTAATTAGGCTTTTGTGCCTAATTCACAACTAATTCTGTTGTCTGCTTATTTATGTTCTAAAGTGGCCATGATGAAATTTTTAATATTTCACCTAAGCCTGAGCTCCCTTTTTTACACTGGCTGGTAATTTTCTCATATATAGCTTGAAATTGTACTCTAGATAATTTTGCATAGCAGTATATCTACATGTCAGTACCATTGGCTGCTGCGTGGAACGGCTCTTCAGAGCTGACAACTGGATAATAGCTTTACTTTCAGCCAGCAGAGGAAGTCAAGAGCAAAAGTGTAGAGATAATGTGAATATAATTCATTATTCAAATATGCAAGTGATGAACTGAAAACAAAGAGGGAAGAGTAATAATGGTGTCATTATTTTTATTACTCTTGTTTTGCAAACGTAGCGTGAAACATTAAAGTAGGTCTTTGAGAGATTCTCAACTGTGGAGTGACAAATTTACTTTCTTGGCGATATTGATAAAAGGAAAGTAAAGCAGACAGGTTTCTGCAGAAGGCATGCTGTGCTGTTAGTTGTACTATTAAATATTTTCCTGTTGCCTTTTCCTCCTTCAAGCACACATTATTAGTTAGTCTTTAGAAGCCTGATCAGTGAATGGAAGAAAGTGCGTCATTGTTTTTGTGGCTCTTTTTAGTTAAGACAATCTTCAGAGCTTCGACTCTTTGTAGCATGACTAACAAAGGCCAAATAAGCAGGTTATGTAAAGCTTCCCTCAAAAAATGAGGAATTTGCATGTGATAGCAAAACATCCTCCATGAAAGCAGTACAGATACAGGTTTTAATGGAATAAGGACTTAAAGAGCATCCGTATGGTAACTGAAGTGTTTTCTCTTTACTATGCTCTACTTTTCATATCATCTGTTTTACTTCATCATCACTTAGATGAAGATTTATTAAAATAAATCTTTCTGGCTTTTCATTTTTAAGTGTATGTACAGTAATATGCAGAGACTTTTGGAAATAAAGATGAACAATGTTTTCTTCTAAACTTTTATCAGAGGTAGTGAAAATCATGAAATCGTAGAATGGTAAGGTTGGAAGGGACCTCAAAGATCACCTAGTTCCAACCCCACGCCATAGGCAGGGACACCTCCCACTAGTACAGGTCATTCAAGGCCTCGTCCAACCTGGCCTTGAACACCTCCAGGGAGGGAGCAGCCACAACCTCCTTGGGCAATTCGTTCCAGTGCCTCACCACTCTCACTAGAAAGAACTTCCTCCTAACATCCAGTTTAAATCTCCTCTCTGCCAGTTTAAACCCATTGCCCCTAGTCCTGTCGTTGCAAGACCTTGTAAATAGTCCCTCCCCAGCTTTTCTGTAGGCCCCCTTCAGATACTGGAAGGCTACTATAAGGTCTCCTTGAAAGTCCCTTTTGCGTGGGACAGGGTGGCAAATACCCTCTTCTCCAGGCAACTCATGCAGCAAAGAAAAATGAAACGTGGAGGGTTCATTGAGGTCTCGCCTCTGCATGCGTGAGGAACAGAGAGCAAGGCAGCACATCTGGAAGGGCCCAGGTACAAGCTAGAGCATTCCCTATCTCAGTTTAAAATCTCTTTGTAGCTGCGTGGGGCGGCTTTGTGGATTATTTATATATTACCTGCAATGTGTGCATTAGTTGTTTATCATACTTCAAGTGATGTATGGCACGTTCTTATGAAAACTGCCCAGAATTTACTGGCAGATTTGACATGCAACTGTAGTGAGGTTACAGCTCTCCATAAAGCTCTGTGGCAGAGTTTGAATAGTGCTATTCTGCAAGGAGTTAAGTTGAGATAAGGGAAAAGGGGACTGTGGCTATTAAAATCACCAATATCTTTGCTATTCTAAAAGTCCAAGTTAGCAAGGTAGGCAAAGCCTGGGAAGAAGAGAAGATCATTTTTTCTGAATACACACATGGGAGACAAGGGGAATTAAGGATCTTGTCCAAGGTCAAAGAAGCAGTTTATGGGAGACCTCTATTTTCATTTCATTCTTGCTTACCCAAGACTGTCTTTCTCGACTTCACAAGGAATATTCTGCCTCCTAAGCCCATGATACATTGAGAACTGATAGAGATTTAGTACTCAGCTCTGAACATTTTAATATTTTTGTGCTAAAATAATGAAGGTATAAAATGCTAAAATTACTACAAGTATCATAAAGATTATTTGTATGCTATTGTAACTGGTGATGGATCTGATTCTCTTTTGATTAGCATTATGAACACAGGTAAATCCCATTCTTTTCTTATTTACAGTAGCTTAAACTGCAGGACACTTGAAAATTAATTCCATTAATTGTTATTTCCATTTTTCTCACTTTAACTGATTTCATATCTGCAGCTCATACCCAAGCTTAAAGCAGCCTTCTTATCTAAATGAGTGACACAGAGGTTTGGATGACAATCTGCAATTGGAGAGCCTAAGAAGTTATCAGAGTCCTCCAGAACTATAGTTTCAGAAATGGACTGTTTCAGGAAAGGACCAAAGCTGCCAAGTGAAATGACAGTTTCAAGGGCAGCTTGTTCTACTGCTTTTATGACCCTGAAGAAGCCACTTAAATCCTGAGTCAGAAAACTATTTAAGCACATACTTAGCTTCTCTAGGACAGAAGCCTGTGCTTGCAGAAGCATGTGTTTAAGCACTGTCTTGAAGAAAATATGGTTTCCTGTATCAGGGCTTTTAATCTCTCCATTCTCCAGTTCTCCATCTGTTAAAAAGAATTAACAGGTGGTAGAAAGGAAATGTTATCTGTCTTCTGTTAGCTCTTTAAAGCCTCTCTTTTTGAGTGTGTGGAGTCACTATCTCAGTGAGCCCTCAAGCCCCTCTTGAAGCATCCCTGTCATAGTACAATGAAAAAGAATAATTTATGCAGTCACTTAACAAGTATATTATGCAACACTGAGCTTCCCAGAAGAAAGATTCTGAGGAATGGGGAGGGACTGTCTAATTTCCTAGAAGAAGCTGTAACTCTGCAGAGAACTCCATGCATTAAGCTTCAGCACCAGAAATTCTATGGCTTCACTGTTCTCTTGGACTCTGTGAACAGGTATTGGTGATGTAGAGATCAGACAGACAAATTTTTTCTTGGACAGTCTCAGAAAGCAAAGGAAAGGCCCTCTTAAAGGTAGAGGCTAATGCTGCCTAATACAATGCATTCCCATCAGCAAATATCTACAGAGAATATTTAATTTCAGGTGATGATTTTAGGTCTGAGGACAGTGGTCTAGAATCTGAGGAAGCTAGCCAGACACAGGAGGAGATGAAATAACTATGTTTGCAAAGTCTCAAGCTCTATTCCATCATCAATAAAGCCAAGCCCAGAAACAGTTACACTCGGATGCTACATGCTGGGCTCCTTGTCTTGGAAAGCCTCAGAGAAAGAAAGTTCTTCATTAATAATTATTAGTAGTATTTATTTGCATTTTATTATGAAGAGCCCATATGCAATACAGAGTAGAATATCATTCCTGTTGTAAACAGTTATAATCTAACTAGAGGCAACAATTAAGAACGAGGAAAAGATATAAAATGGTGAACAAAAGGATAATTAACCAACATTTCAATAGCTCCACTATTTTCCCTTTTGTTTGGTTCTTTGAAGTTTCCTCACTTCTTATGTTTTAAATAATTTCTTTTTAAATTACCAAAACTATTTTGTTTTTTCTCTTTGGCTCTGTGCAAAGCGCAGAAAGAGCTTCTTATTAGAAATGTGTTAATTAACATGATAATAAGCATGATTCTGCCTCCTGGAAAATGGCAACCTTTTCCTGTTAAAGGTATGAGAAGGACATTGCACACTAGCTGCTTCAGATGTTAAGTAACAGCATAACTGATCAAAGCCAGACCCAGCCCATCACTGGGACACACTGGGCAGTTGCCCACATTACCAAAACCAGAGGGGCATTTTTTCTTTCAGTGTTACTTCTTCCTGCTCAATTAGCAGCTGTGTAATGCTGGTGAGTAGATTTATTTTGCCCAACAAGTGAGGCCGGCCAGAACAGGGCAACAGAGAGCTCAGTGCTGCCCATTCAGGGGGAGCTTGCACCCTGGGCTGAGCCCTGAGCCACAGCAGCTGCTCCTCTTCCCATCTGCAAACCAGGCAATTAAAGTGAGCCTGGGTATGACTGCAGAAGCCGAGGTCAAAACTTTGACTGAAGGTTCACATACTTAGCCCAGCCCGTGCTTAACACTGTGTTATTTATTCCCATCACTTTCACGGTCAGTTTGATTGTTTATCTGGTTGTTTTGCTCATGGTATTTCTGGGAAACTTCTGTTCCTCTGAAGGTCAAACAGGGGTTCTGACAAGGGCCACAGCACAGGTGTGGTTTCTGCCTCTTCCCACTGCTGTGCAACCATGTGCTGTTGTGTTCAAGAGCAGCTTCTCCCAAGATGAAAGGCAGTAACAATGAAGCCCAGGCAGAAAGGAAAGTGCTGGCCTTTCACTGCCAGCATTTCCATGAGCCCCAAGAGTTGCCACAGGAATTTGCTAAATGGTCACTTTGCCTGCTGGATCCTTGTCCACCTCTAATGCTTTCACGCCAGCTCCAAAGACAGGAGTAGTAAAGAAGCACAGAGATGGGCAAAGTGCGATAGTGAGTTATTGTCATAAGTTTGAGATGGCCCCGTGACTCATAAGTGGCTGTAGCAGAGCCTGCAGGAAACTATTTCTGTCCACCACTGACTGTGCTCCCTTAACTTATTGCTTAGCATGTACCTCTCATCATCAACAATGAGAAAATTACTTTTCTGTGCGAAGTCAATGCTTTTGCTTTCATGATCTTGAGATGGAGGCTGTCTCCTTCCTTGTCATCCTTGTGACTGCAGGGCATTTCTTTGAATAACACACTTTCAGTTGGATTTTGAGTGTACTGGGTTGTCAGCCCCGTGCAACATAATGGACAAACTTTTTAGTGATAAAACAAATTGACAATTACTTGTGTGACGTGGCATCTGACTATCAGATGTTAAGAGGAATGCAAAAGACATACCAGAACGAAGCATGTAATTCTCTCTGTGTGCGTGTGTGTGTGTTTGTGTGTGTGTGTCTGTATATATAGAACCAACAATTTATATTCTTATCATCACAAAGCAATCATACTGTGAGGGCATTTTTGTTATTAGTACTTGCTCTTTGATGCATAAACAATCCCATTTGAAATTCGTGGTACCAACTATGCTGACCTTGCACTTGAGCAAACTTATTTGCAGAGGGGAAAGAATGAAGGGTGGGTAAGCTAAATGTATTTCATCTGTTTGAAATAGCTGCAAAACTATCAGCATTAACAGTAAAAAATATTTAATGAGCGTTGCACTAGCCAGCATCAAAAGTAGTGAGATACAGAATGATATTTGTTCTGTCACAAACATGACTGACATTTAATTATTGTCTATTTTTCTGCTGATAATCTCATTCTTATCTTCTGTTGTTAAATCCTTTAGAACCCCAAGAAAAATGAGATCAAGTGACAAAAATAAGATAATGAAATCATGTGAAATAGATTAAAATTATATCTTATAGGTAAGACTTGGTTCAGAAAATTGTGCTATTTTACAGGATTGTATAAGCTCAATAAGTGATTGTGAATTAAATGCGTTGAGCTCACAAAAAAGCTTTGGGAAAGAATGGCTGCTTGCAAGCTAAGCTGACTCCTTGGTTGCCGTTGCGCAGTGCATGCCATATGCATTGATATAAGATCATTGTAAACCTCGAAAGATGGTGAATTTGAGTCATGTTGGGGGAAAATATATATCTTCCAGCTCACTTCCCTTTGGCCAGTTTGTTCCCTTTGTGCTGCTGTGAAGCTTTTGGAAGCTGGTTTGTCACAGTGGCTGTAAAATCAGGATCTATTTTTATCATTCTTAGCTTTCAGCCAGAAAAAAGTTTCTCAGTCCTTTGCCAAAAACTATATTGACTACACAGCCTCATCCAAACTTTTGAGTCACTGTATATGTCTGTTTGCAATATGTAACAGGAAAGCACTTCTAACTGAAGTTTTAAATTAGGTAGGAAACCTGCTGCAAAAATTAGATGAACGATGAGTTCTGATAAGGAAAAGTCAAATGCAACACTCACCATTTATTAGTCCTTTCCAAGATAACCTGTTAACTCCATTGAAAAATGACTTTGCAATTTGTATGGTGGTGAAAACACAGTGAGTTTAATTTTATTTCCTGCTAACCTCTGAAATCTGGTCTGTGGGAGCAAAGGAAAAGTGCTGACAAACAAAAGTATATAACTCATGAACGTGCTAATTTACTGAACAGGAATATTACTTATCTGAGCACATTAGGTAATGACCACTTTGGTCTTTGTATTTCTGCCAGCTTTCGTGTACGTGGGCTTTGTAACTATGTAATGACAAAAAGAGTAACTGGTGCAGAAATACAGGAAAATCTTTTTCCTCCCTTCACAGGTTTCCTAACCCCAGGTTAGGAAACGTGCCTTATTCCCAGTTCTGTTATTGACTGTACAACTATAGCCACAGGTCTTGAACAATCTGTTATTTTTTCTCACATATGTCATGACAAGGAAGTGTTTTGGAGTCCCAGGATGAACACCAGTATGTGAATTCCAAAAGCTCCTGCCATAAAAGTCAAAGCCTAAGCTTTGGTTCCTGGGACAAAAGCAGGGAAGTGGACCTAGCGGCTGATTTCAGATGTTGAAGATGCAATGTCTGAGCTGTTTTCCCTGCTTCGTGCTCTAGGTTAGATAACCTTCTTTATAAGGGAGCTCCTGCTGTTAGTAGTGGGGCTCCATACTGCCTTCCAATATCTGAAGGGGGCCTACAGGAAGGCTGGGGAGGGATTATTTACAAGGTCTTGTAATCACAGGATGAGGGGCAATGGGTTTAAACTGGCAGAGGGGAGATTTAGACTGGATGTTAGGAGGAAGTTCTTTCCAGTGAGGCTGGTGAGGCACTGGAACAGGTTGCCCAGGGAGGTTGTGGCTGCTCCCTCCCTGGAGGTGTTCGAGGCCAGGTTGGAAGAGGCTTTGATTGACCTGAACTAGTGGGAGGTGTCCCTGCCTATGGAGGTTGGAACTAGATGATCTTTGAGGTCCCTTCCAACTCTACCATTCTATGATTCTATGATTCTATACTGCTCCTACACCACAGAAATTCAAAATGCAAACCTGCCAGTGTGCTTCCTGCAGGTGATCTTCTGGGTTGTACAGTCACCAGGGAAAAGCTGGTCGTTCCTCCACAGAATCATGAAGAGCTCCCCAATGAGATGCTTGGAGTAAGCACTACGAGTATCTCTGTCTCTAAACCCACATGTCATTTTAAGGGTGGTTGACTTTCACATATCCATACCGAAGCTCAGACCAAGGCCAAAATCATAACGTTCAGATTCTCACCTTCTGGAAGCCTTCAAACACGAGAGGAATTCGGTTCACCCATTAGGAGAACAGTTTTTGCAAACAACCTTCTACCCAAGTTATGGACAGCTGTTACTGCTTTGTGTTCATGCACTCCATTGCCATCTTACCAACCTGGCCTGAAATGTCCAGGTAGTGCCTGTAATGAGTAACTGCAATAAATATAAAGAAACTACAGAATTTATAGGAGTCTTTATATTGTCCACTCTCTGAAGAGAAGGCAAGAGCCAGGAGTAACGCTCCACTGAAGAGAAAATTTTTTAGATCCAAGTTCCATTCATACTATTGACAAGGAGTAATTCCTTCACTTCCTTCAATGAAAGCAGAAATCTTCAGAAATCCACAACTGAACTAAACTAATATTCCTAAATATTTCTGCTTTAACAAAGAAATCTGTCGAAGATGTACATTTCTTAAGCTCATTATCAACAGACATTTTTATTTAATAGAATCTACACTAATTTTTATTCTAATTTACTCCTAAAAGAAAAGTTTATGCTTAGTGTATGTTCAAGTTTAAACTTTTAGAATAGTTTAGCTAGACATAAGCTAATGAATCAGCAGACCAGAGCACCCACCATCACTGGCTGTATAGATGTGCACATAATCCTTCCTTGAATTGTTCAGACAGCTAGCAAACTAGTTTTCTCCTCAAGTTTTGTGTTGAGTTGGCTTTGCTCCACTGAGCTCCTTCACAGTGGCATCAAATGTCTGCAATCACCCAAAGGACAAGGGACACAGTTTAATGGCCATGGTGGCACTAGGTTGGCCATTAGACCCGGTGATCTCAGAGGTCTTTTCCAACGAAAACAATTTCGTGATTCTATGAAATGTTCTCATTTTACCAGGTAATTGCTGGTGCTCCTCCTAGCCTTGCCTAGTTGTCTCAGCCCAGCATCCAAGCTCTGGAGACCTCAATACAGCTACCGTTTCTGAGTTTGGAAGCAGAAATTATCCATGCATCTCTCCTATTCCTTGTACACACAACAGGGGCAGCAGACACACCATAACAACTTCAGTAAAGCGCTTGTAAAGGTCCAGTGCCTTGAAGCAGTCAACGAGCTCTGCAAATCCTAGGTAACAGCAATGTTTGAAGAGGGCTCTCATAATGACACTGCCTTTGTCCTACCCTGGACAAATTCTATCTACAAAGCAAAATTTGCTTTGTATAGCATTTATTGCAGAAAATCATTCACAGTGTCCAATACATATTGATTTACTAGTATGGTTACTACATTGATTTGGGCTAGTATGCTACTAACATACTACCCTCAGGCAGAATTGAGAGATGTGATTTGGTAACTTCTTGTCATTTACACACCTATAGGTGCTAAGAACCTACATCATCAGTATTTATTTGCTCTCCCAATTTCGTACATAAAAAACTAAATCTCATTAAAGGATTTCTAACTTTCTGAATTGGAAGACAGAACAAAAATAGCATTTAAACAGTGGCTTGGTCTTACATAACTTTTAGATGAGTTTCCTTCTAGTCATTCAGTAAGTCTCACTCTTGGTGATAGAATTATATCTCCTGCCTTGCTGGCTGGCAAATCTGAATAAATAGGTGTAGCTGGGCCTGTCTGAATCTTTTGCTACACTGGTATTTATGCATTATACCAGCATATTACTCATGGTAAGAGAGAGAGAGAAAGCAACCTGTTAGCTTGTTTACACTCACTAGTTGGAGATATTCCTGAATAATAGAGTTCATGAGGTTTAAAATAATTCATGTATTTCAAACTACAGTGTTACTAACCTTAGGTGTCATCCTGGACTGAATTAATCATGTCCTTTTCAAAATGCAAAGCAAACAGAGGCTGCAAAACTTTCAAACTGTCTTGGGAAAATATCTGGTTCCAAACTCGACAGGGACAGACAGGATTTTGAAGGTGC
>VWYK01112710.1:199-14444 GCA_013399775.1 Semnornis frantzii | reverse complement strand
ATGGATCCCTGCCCTCTAGCAAGTGACTGTGCCACACAGCTTGGTGCCAGCTGCACACTTGCTGAGGCTGCACTGACTCCTCTGTCCATGGCACTGACAAAGATGTTAAACAGCACTGGTGCCAGCACTGACCCCTGAGGGATGCCACTTAGCACTGCTCTCCAGGTGGACATGGTGCCCTTGACCACCACTCTCTTGGTGCCACTATCCAGCCAATTCCTTATCCAGCAGTGCTCCACCCATCTGAGCTTCTCTTTTGCAGTTCAGTGTTTTCTTTCATGAGCAGCAGTAATTTGACAAGCATCAGTGCACACTAAATGCCCTTTATCACCAGGTCTTCAGTTGAACCAAGCCAAAAGCAACACTCATGTCACCAAAAGACATGCAGCCTGTCTACAACATTACCACTGACAAGGCAGGTTCTCTCCAGACTGAAGCAGGCACAGAATTAACTTGCTCTCACTCTCACTGGGGCATATACAAGTTGCAGTTTGCATGTTACAGTCCTTGCTCAATGGTTTTAAAGTACATTAAAAAAAACACAACATTCAGTGTAGATTAGACTATAAATAGACTTTCATATGGAAGTTAAAAGAACCATTCCACTCCTTTAAAGGCACGTGGCAGTGGGTTTGTGAGCTAGGCAACACAATGCTCATCACAATAGGTGTGAAACACTGGAAGGACTGCTGGGCCACAGTAATGATGTGCAGCACAGATGCCTTTCCTTTTTGTGTACTTTGCATTACCAGCAAGAAGCCAAAGCAGCTCACCCACACTCACACCAGCCTTCAGGTTGAATGCTTGCAAAAGGCTGCAGTGATCCAAAGTCTCACTGCTACTGCTCCCTGCTCCCTGCTCCCTTCCATCTCCCTTTTCCCCCAGGCAATGTAACCACACAGTCCCACTCCCTCCCTTTTGTGCTGGCTCTGGCATCTGACTGATCTCTCTGGGAGTTGGTTCAGCTCTTTAACCTACAGGAAAGGAACTTATTTCTGCTGAGCCTTCCCCCACTTCAGACAGGCTGACTTGGTTGACAGCAGTTCTGACAAGAGCACACAGGAGACACACAGAATAGAAGCCCCAACTTTCAGTGGTGAGCTAACTCATCCCATCCTTGAGAACCTCACCCTGGCTTGACATGTTATTACATACTGACAATTCAGCCAAAATGGATATTGATGCTTGAGCAAATGATAAAACTCCAGTCCCACACAGAGTAACAAATCAAATCTCAACGTATGCTGACAGGTTACAGCTACCCACACAACCCTGCTGCAGCATTAGGGGATAATGAGAAGATAAGAGCTTGTCACACACCCCAAAAATATAACTTATAATAGTTCCTATTTTCTTATTTATATTACCTCTAGCACCTGAACAATGCATTTAACAACATCCATTTTAGAAGAAAAAAAAAATTAAGACAAAACCACAGAAAAAGCTTCCTGCAGAAGGCAGAAGACTACCTATTGAAAAACAGTAGCCACATCAGAAGCAAGAGCAGCAAGCTGCTGCTGTATAAAGATTTGCACATGTAAACAACCCAGCATCATTTCTGTGAAGGCATCATTTCTCTTTTACAAATATGCACAGGAATTATTCCTATTCTTACATAACAGCCAGCTCCATGCACTCCCACCCCGGCCTGCCAGGATGGCTCACTTTTAGAAAGATAGAGAACAAAAGAGAACAATAGAACATAATTGCTTTACAAATGGCTTTGTGGAGCAATTATATCATCAGTCCTGAGTGGTTCCACTTTCCCAGTGTTCTGCTACTAATATTCTCAATACGTTTTTGTCAGGAACTAAGCTGATACCACTGAAGAAAAACCTTGCATAGTAGAGACCATATCACTTAATTCCACTTCACTTGAGAGAGGCAAAAGACGAACATCCAACAGCTTCTTCTGTGTAGCAGCTTTACAAGAACTCTGCTCTCAAAACTTTATACCTTCAGTTTTATCTGCCTTGATGCTATCCTTTGAGAGCAGAGAACTGCCTGGCAGTCTACCTCCCAACCAAAACTGAGACCAGCCTCAAAAGGCCAAAAAGACACAGGAGCCAAAACTCCTTTTCAGATCTGGATGCCTTCTGGGTCCATCACTGATAGCCTACACAGCCTCTGTGATCAGCCCTGCAGAAAGTGTGCCCATGTCTCCCTTGCACTTCTACTACTGGGTAAGGTCATCTGCAACTGTGTTAGATGTTGTATCAGAGGTTAAAGAGAATCATCTGCAGCTACTGTGGCCATCTGCTACCTGCTGGTCAGCTACAACATGCAATGACACAGCCAACAAGCAGACCTGAAATCACTCTTAGACATTCACTGGTACAAGACTATTTTCTCCCCAACACTACCAGCCATAAAGCAACACTTTGACATGAATTATTGCTCAGTGCCTCTGTCCTTGTCCTGAGTATTGTCTTTTCAGCCTGATTCTTTGAACTGAAGTCTCATTTAGCTTCCTGGGACAAACCTATTGCTGCTAATGCTACTTCTGACTTACAAGACACACTACTTTGCTTTGGTTTCCTCCCACACTTGAACACCTTAACTAGGTCTCTGTAGAAGGTACTCTTTTTTAATGGCATGTAGACAGGACAAGAATAAATACTCTATTATTCAAGTACTGCAGGTGCTGTTAGCATGTACAGTTACACAGGCTGAGGAGCCAGCAATGAAAGCAGAGAGCTCAAATTCCCTGGAATTACTCAGGGCACAGGCAAGAATCTTCAGATTCCTGTTCTGTCTCTGTCAGGCAGGTCCCAATTACTATCTTATTTCCACATAAGAACCATGTAAATCATGTGCAGCTCACCATGGTGTAATGGCCAAATTTGATAGTAACCTGCATTTTATAACCCCCTACTAGAATCTGTAACCTATACACTGCTCAGGAATGTCTGGCTTTGAAAAAGAAGACAGCAGGCATCACCTGCATACAAATCATTTCTGGAGAGAATGCAGGTATCAGAGAACCACAGGACAGTCAAGGTTGGAAGGAATCTCTACAGATCATGTAGTCCCACCCTGCTCAATGAAGTCAGTAGAGCAAGTTGCCCAGGAACCTGTCCAGTCTCCAAGAATGCATCTTCAGCTCTGACCTGGACACAGGACTCTCACATCAGTGCTGTTCACATAGTAAGGATCATCTGCCTCAGCCCTGTGCTTTTCCTAATGCAGTCCAGGATGCATTGCCCTTGTGTCTTCCTGGCCTGTGCTTCCAGCAGGTATTTGGGTAGTTAAAGTTACCCATGAAGACCAAGGCCTGTGAACATGAAGGCATCTTCCAGCTGCCTGAGGAAGGCCTGACCTAATCATCCCAACCAGTAAGTCCATGGCAGACACTCACCACAATGCTGCCTGTGTTGCCTGCCTACTAATCTGGCCCTGCAGACTCCACTGACTGGCTCATCCCACCTGAGGACAGAGCCATCTACATTCCTCCTCTGTCTCACATAAAGGGCAACTCCTCACTGCCCCTCAGCTTGACCTTTCTAAAGGGCTCATATCATCCATGGCAGCAGGCCAGTTGTGTGAATATCTTCATACATCTCTGTGATTCCAGGGAGGCTTCAGACCTAATTCTCAGAAGAGAGAGGCACCTCCCCCATCACCTTGTCCTCTCAATAATTCTTTATTTGCCTGTTAAGGTAATTTTTACAGCAATTAAATAAGTCCCCTGGGGTATATCTCCCTCCCACACTTTGATCACAGGCTAAAAATGCTTCACATGCACTACTTAATACAGCTTGTACCTGACAGGTATGAACAGAGCCATTATGTTGTCACATTCAATCCTCTGAAGCCATTAATGCAGCACAACATGAGTGGCGATGTCAGAGGCTTAGTAAGGTGCAGGGGATGAAGCACAGGAAGGTTAAGGTGAAAAAACCATTTGGGGAACAAATGAGCTGAATCATTGTTTGCACAGGTCCAGACAGCAATCTGAAAGAAATGCAGCTCAAGCAATCACTCAGAGGAGAGACCTGGCTGGGCTTTTATTTCAGCTAACTTGACTGGTTTGCAGACAAAGTATTTTCACCAGGACATAATGAAAAGACACCAGAGCAATCCCTGGGAAATTTCTAGCATTGTAGTTGGTTCCCCCCTGCTGCTAAAACAAGCACAAACTGTATTGTGTCAGCTTTGCTGTGAGAAGAGGACTTAGCACATTCCCCTGAAGGTGTGCATCCCTCGGTGTTTATCCAGAGGGAAAGGAACCATATGAAAGCTAAGAAATAACCTACTCAGTAATTACAATTAATTGCATTTACCTCTCACTGAGAGCTTTACGTTTCTTAAATGTTTTCCAAACACTAATTAATTACAAATGCAAGGTGGGGGGAAGTCATTGCATTATGTAGATACCCAAGTATGCTGTGATATACCAATTACTGGGTGTGTAGCACTGTCTTACACTCACTGGTATCTGAGCCTTTCCACACACATAGCCAGGGTGCTCCATATGGTTCCAGGCTTTAGGGGTAGAGAGCATTTTTGAATATTGGTTTTTTTGTGATCCACTTCCTTCCAATCCAAGTTGCCAAATCAGGATCTCTCTACCAGAAGAACAAGGAGAGAAAAGCCAAAGTTGTCTTTAAGATAGACTTTGACAAATACAGAGCCCCAGGAAGCAATGTTCTAAATCTACCAATGTAACATACAACAATAACAAAAAGTGCTCATGAAGCCTTCCAAACAACGAAGCAACACACAGCTCTTTACACTTCAAATGGCTGTACAACAGATCAAGGAGCAGATTTGCTCTGCATAATCATCATTTCCAAAGCAAAACCACATCGGTGCTTTTTTTTCCTGTGTTGGTTTAGGTGAGGGGTTTGTTTTCTTTGTTTTGTTACCCAAGCAAATGCCTTGAAATGAAGAAAGAGATCATTAGAAACGCTGAGACTAATTCTACTACTTTTCATCCAACTATCACTCTTCTCTGACAGTGTGTTGGGGAAAGGAAGTTTAGTTCTCAGCTCACAAGACATCCAAGTGAACACTTCATGGAATGCTGTTTATTTTGGTCAAAAAGCTGACCCACTCTCAATAGAACAGCCTGAAGAGGACAACTTTCACCACTTCCTATCACTACTAAACACTTGGGTGCTCATACCTCCTCCTGTTTTTCAAAGCTTTCTTTTTCACCTTCACATAGATCAAGTCAATCTACCTCTTGTGAAGTCCTGTTTCCTTGAGAAGCTGCTGTTAGATCTTTTCAGAATCATCTTCCTGTGCTGCCTAACTCACAAACCCAGTAAGACATAACACAGCAAAGGCAAAAAAATGTGAAGCCTGCTGCAGAACTTCGTCTTCCAGGTTCCATAAGAGCTTCATCTAAATTCAGTTTCCATGCTAGATTTAAAGTGTGAAACTTAATAGCAAATGGAGTTTCCACCCAGAGCTCCTTAGAGCACACTTCTTAACAAGGTGGAAGCCCTGAAACCAAAATGCAGTTAAAGTTTTCCTTGTTCTCAGTGTCTGAATACCAATGTGATAGATGCCTTATAAACACACTTTCCTAGTGCATCAGGGCAGAACCAGAGACATTCTCTTATCCCCCTTCCACGTGAGATCTTCATCTTTGCCCTCAAGAATCTCTTGAAAAGAAACCTGTTTCCAAGCTTAACATAAGGGTCCAGGTTACTTCTTAGCTGTCATTTCACTATACATGCTGATTTGAAAATCCAATTAAAAATCCAATACTTCAAGCTTTGTCTCATTAGTTTTCATCCTGCCTGACAATCTGAGGAAAATGAAACCCTAAACTGTCATCTAAAGGCAGAAAGAGAATTGGTTTAATTTCAGGAAGTCACTTTAGAGGAGGATAGTTGTGTCTGACTCATTTTAAAGGACTTTATGTGCTAAGCATTTCAATGCCTTAATTTGTATAGGGCTGCCCAAGCTGGAATTCTAATTTTGCCCTTCTGCTTATTTTGTAACACAAAGTTTTGGCAGAACTGACAAGCAATGGTCACTTCTGCTCCATTTAACCTGAAGAGGCAAAGGCAGACTCACAATGTCATGACAATGTTAGGAAGCTCTGGTTGAAATCCCTGACTCAGGAGGTTCTTGAGGAAGTGGAAGAAATCTTACGGATCAGCTCTCAAAAATATTTCAGGCTTCACTCAAACAGAAAACCTTCAACATTTTGAGATATTATTTAAATAAAGATGCAACTCCAAGTGGGGAAAGAGTGTCCAAGGAGCTCCCTACATCTTCTGGTGTTTATCTCTACAAGCCTTGTTCTACATCCTTCATTTACCATCAGCTCCAGGATGTGGGCACCGTTCATTCCAGATGCATTTGTGAGGATAAAGCTCAAAGCAATCAGAGCAGAGTGATGAGACACATGAGTGGCCAGGACATCATAAAAGTGGAGCTGCTCAGCAGAATATCTAAGCCAAACCAGGCTGCTTCATGTGGGCACAGACTGCCCATCAATACCTCCCTTGCTCTCCTGATGGATGAATTCTTATTAAGACACTGTTGCCTCTGGTGAGCTCTCTGGGAGCACACAGAGCACACCAGCACTCAGCCCCATTCAGATGAAGCAGCACAGAGCTTGCTGCTGGCAAGGCCTGCGCTTCAGCCACCACTGGGTAGCTAAGAGACCTTCTCAGCTGTAGACCACTCCTGTCTCCTTGTACCTGAATGTCCCAGAAGCCCAGATCACTCACTGCCCCTCAGTCCTCCCTTCAGCTGTCACAGGGGCCTTGCACTCAAGTTCAGTGTCACCATAAAGAGCACTCTTGGAAGCAGTTTGCATTAAGAACAGGACACTGAACTCCCATCCAGCTCTACCTACAGGTGAGCAGTGCCAGATGATGGTGAGATCACTAAAAAGCTATGGCTTCCAGCAGTGACAAAGTACATCAGGCTATCATCTAACAACAGAAATTCTTTAATGAAGGCAGCAATAGCATCCACTTCTGTACAGTGTTATTCACCCAACACAGCAAGGCTCAAATCACCAAGCACTGAATCTGCCAGGGTATATCCAGGAAAGGGCCACTTTTGCATCTGCTTTAACTCTTCTCCTTCCCCAAGAATCTGCTCCTTACCACTCCTGGAAGGTCCTGGAACTTGTGCTGAACCCAAACACAGATACCTGCATGTTCTAAAGCAGATCCAAGACAAAAGGATCATTCAGTTTTTCCAAAGGCTCTCAAGAACAAAGATTAAGAGCAAATTAGGTAAATGGAACTAAATACTTTTATTCTGCCTCAGACAAAGTCTTCCTACACATGATCCAACCACAGAAAATGGCACTTTAGGCTGTATCACAGAGAAAACTCTTGTAAAATCTCTCTTTCAATATCTTGTCAAAATCAGCATGCTCTGTGACTAGATGACTGTCAGGGTGATCTATAGCCCCTAGCTAGCACTGTAATATAAGCTAAATTGCTTGAGTCACAAGCAATGATAGAGTCATTCTACAGGAAATTGGAAATCAATTCTTGTCATCACTGTACATAACTCCTTTATCCGAGTTCCAGTTCACCAGTGTAATGCAAGGGAAAGAAGCTGGGGACTGACACTCGTGACAAGCCCAACAATCACACACAGATTTTACTGCAGAAGTTCTGTTGCTTTGCATATGGGAGGTGACAGGTGTGAGCAGCCTGACTGGGAAAGTAACAAAGGTTAATGGTGGTCATACACCAGCAGGCAGGAAAACCTGCAGTGTGTTGCAGCATGATACATCAGGAGGGTGAACATAGCCAGGGCTTGAGCTTGATAATTGAGGCCATAGCCAGCAGAGCATTCTTTGTGCAAAGAGCCCTGGCAGAAAAGGGACAACCTTCTGCTACATCTCCTACTGGAAGTTTCTCAGAGTAGTACTGGGAGATGCCTTCATAATCATAGAATCATAGAATCACAGAATGGTAAGTTTGGAAGGGACCTCAAGGATCATCCAGTTCCAACCCCCTGCCATAGGAAGGGACACCTCCCACTAGCACAGGGCACTCAAGGCCTCCTCCAATCTGGCCTTGAACACCTCCAGGGAGGGAGCAGCCACAACCTCCCTGGGCAACCTGTGCCAGTGTCTCACCACCCTCACTGCAAACAACTTCCTCCTAACATCCACTTTCAATCTCCCCTCTGCCACTTCAAACCCATTCCCCTTGTCCTGCCATTCCCAGACCTTGTCAATAGTCCCTCCCCAGCCTTCAGATCCTGGAAGGCTACTCTAAGGTCTCCTGGAAGCCTTCTCTTCTGCAGGCTGCAGAGCCCCAACTCTCTCAGTCTGTCCTCACAGCAGAGCTGCTGCAGCCCTCTCAGCATCTTGATGGCCTCCTCTGGACCTGCTCCAACAGTTCCATGTCCTTCCTGTGCTGGGGGTTCCAGAACTGTACACAGGACTCCAGATGGGGTCTGAGGAGAGCAGAGCAAAGTGTCTCAGAAACCAGGTCAGCAACATCCGTGCTGGCAAGTTTATTCACTGGGTTTTGCCAGCAGACGTTCTGTTCTTGAACTGCACTCATATATACAGAAAAAACATCCTTGGCTACCAAAAAGCACAGAAGTTAAAGCACAGCCACAAAGAGACTCTGGAAAACCTGCAGAAGTCCATAGAGAATGAAAAATCAGATTCCAGTTGCACAGACAGAACTTCAGTGTTGTAAGCAGCACTACTCAAGCTGAATGCTACACTTGAAGAGTCCTCCAAAGTCCCTAACATCCTGCAGTATGGAGCACACCCAGTGTGAATTCCTAATGCAAAGCCATCAGCCTATGAACCAGTTGCACTGACACACCTGCAAAGCTCTCAGTTCAGGAAGATTAGCCTCTCCCCACTCACTAAGAATTTTCTACCAGTTGCAAACTTCTAACCATCTTGCAACAGGACCAAAGCAGAACCACACTGCTTGTTGACACATACTAACTGTGCACATAGATGGGAGGTACAAAGTAATCCAAAGAGCCTAACCATGTAAGAAACAGCCCAAGCCAAGAAGCAGTTAGTGCTTATGAAACAAAAATAACTGAAAAAGAAGCCAGAGGTGTTAATTATATTCATTACTGGATGCATTCTTCTCCCCTCCTTTCCCTCTCCAAACTGAAGCTCACTTTATAGCATCACTTAAAGAACCCAGAAGTGAATTATGCCAAACAAAAGTTTTGCAAGTCATGAATCTTCTCCATAACTGCCATCAGAACCATGGGAAAATATTTTATAGCTGCAATAATCCTCTTTAAAGAAGATTACCAAAGTTAACAGCCATGATTGAACACTAACTGGTCCCAGCTTTGTTTCAGTCCTTAATTCAGACACTTTGCTAACTGCTAGCCATTGCTGAAGCACAGTGAATTTTGCTTGGCAAATCATTTTAGAATGCTCCTCCATATATTAAGAGGCCTAAAAGAGAGGTTAGGAAATTCAATAAACTAAAAAGTATGGAGAGCTACAGAGAGAGAGAAATCTCTTATCAATGCACAGCATTGTGGTGAGACACATCCTCACATGAAGCAGCAATTTGCATGTTTGCTGATGCAGAGTGGATATTTGTTCAAAGCCTTTAACACAAGCTGTTAGTTATGCAGCACTGATTCATTCCAGTTCTGATGATTTCTCAAAGTTTTAATTAGTTCTGAGAAAAATCTTTCATGTAGAAGTCACAGGTCACTGTGAGGTAGACCTTCTCCTTCCTTCTTGCTGTGATTCAAACCTCACAGGATGAGTCCTGCATGTTGGGGTTGGGCAGAGTATAACACTACTGGGACAGAGAGCTGCAGCACTTCCCTGGCTGCCACTCAGCACCCTGCAATTTTTAGCAGCCAAATTCCTTTACAGCACATTTATCTACATCTTACAGATAAACTGCAGGGGAATAAAGGCATTTCTTAGGGGCCAATAGCCATGGTAACAAGAGGTCTTGCAATGCCAGGACAAGGGGCAATGGGTTTGAAGTGGCAGAGGGGAGATTGAAAGTGGATGTTAGGAGGAAGTTGTTTGCAGTGAGGGTGGTGAGACACTGGCACAGGTTGCCCAGGGAGGTTGTGGCTGCTCCCTCCCTGGAGGTGTTGAAGGCCAGGTTGGAGGAGGCCTTGAGTGACCTGTGCTAGTGGGAGGTGTCCCTGCCTATGGCAGGGGATTGGAACTGGATGATCCTTGAGGGCCCTTCCAACCTTACCATTCTATGAAAAAGAAAATTTCCTCAGCAATGGTTTTCTGAATGTCAGAGCAGCATGGCTGTGGCAAGACAAAGTCCAGCCAGAGAAGCAGGTGGGCTTGCAAGATCCCTCTTCAAACCTACACCCAAACATTTCCACCACCAAGGTTTCCTGGCCAGGAGGAAGCAAAGCAGCTCACATTCATCACACACATTGGCACCAAGAGCTCAGGTACAGCTGTTTTGCTGGCTGGCTCCATCCTGAGTTTCTCCCTCAGGACCCTGCATGCTGGTGCTAGTGTTGTAGGATGATTAAGAAAGCTCTGGGCTAGTAGAAAGAGACAACATTCTCTGAAGTTCTACAGTGCAGAATCATGACTTGAGCATCCTGCTTTATTGCCATCTCTCTACCTGCATTCCAGTGAAGTTCTGTGGATGATGTTGAAAGCTGGCTATATGCTGCTGATATACTGAGAAAATGGACTTCCTGCAATGTTCAGTGTGTTGGTTGCCTTTCTATTCTCTTATTTTACAAATGAAGTAATTGAAATGCATTTGTGTGGGAATTCCCAAGATGACTTCCCTGAAAATTACACCTACCAGATGAATTAGGTGGAGCAAACCACTCTCAGCAGTGATCAATTAGTTTATCCTACAATGATGACATCAGTTCCATCTGTGTCCCATTATCATTTTGGTACTGGCATCCCTTTGTCTGTCTAGAAAAAGACACTGCAGTGCTCATAGCTTACTACATCCAAGCTAAATGAGTTTGACTACCCAGACAGCTCTGGGCATCAGCTACTGGTTCAAAAGGTTTTCATGGGGGTTTACCTTAAAACAAATTCTCTTCTCACATTTCCATCAGCAGGAAATCATTGCTGTGTCTCCCAGTCTGGAATCACATAAAATATCTATCTATTGGCAATTTATTAGAAGCACTACTATTACTTTCCCTGAGGATGATGTTAAGCAGTACTGGTTTATCATTTAGAACTATTTATGTGACTGGCAACACACTGATTTCTCTACCTGTTAAGCCTAGGGCTCCAGCAAACACAATCAACTCCAACTTTGAGGGAGGTTACAGCTTTTGTTTCTGAAACACTTTGGATTTGCACACAGATTCCACAGTCAATGCATGAACATCACAGGATGTCAAGGGTTGGAAGGAACCCGAAGAGATCATTAAGTCCAATCCACCTGCCAGAGCAGGACCAGACAGTGTAGCTCAGGTCACACAGAAACACATCCAGACAGGCCTTGGAAGTCTCCAGAGGAGACTCCACAACCTCTCTGGGCAGCCTGTGCCAGGGCTCTGGGGCCCTTACAGTACAGAAGTTGCCCCTTGTGTTGAGCTGGAACCTCCTGTGCTGCAGCTTCCATCCATTGCTCCTTGTCCTATCCCAGGGAGCAAGTGAGCAAAGCCTGTCCCCCCCATCCTGAACCCCAGCACTGAGATAGTTATAAACATTTATTAAATCCCTTCTCAGTCTTCTCTTCTCCAGACTAAAAAGCCTCAGGTCCCTCAGCCTCCTCATCAGGCAATGCTCCAGTGCCCTCTCCATCCTCGTGTGGCAGAGCAGGTCCTCTACATGGTGGTGCAGTGACACTTGTAAAATTCTGCTTAGCAAATACTGTTTGACTTGCAAAGCACTTGCAATAGAGTACGTCTTTTAAAGATCATTTTTATAATCCAGGGTCAATATCTTTTTACCAGTCCTGCTACTTTTTGGCTTTATCTAGGCTAAGAGCATGGCTCTGTTAATTTATACATGGAAAATTCTGTTTATATGTTTTCAGTAAGACCAAGTAACCCAAATAGTGACAATGCTGAATCAAAGAAAGCAAAGGGATGATAGACCTCACCAGACTGAAAGGAAAACAGTTTTTTGTTACCATAAAGCACCCCAAATTTCACACAGCTACATGTAACTGAGGAAAACCTGCCCGAAGGATCTTTTGTTCCTGAAGTCATCAAGACTGTGATGGTTTGGGAGTTACCTGCCCACATACACAANCCCAGGAGGGGCTCCCAACCACCCTTCCACCTTCTCCCCACCCCTCTACCTTATCCCAAAGTCTGCCTTACATGCAAGGTGTGTTTGGAGTTTTGGGAAAGGGGGTTTAGAAGCAGAATGATTAGTTGGGTTACACAGTGGAAGGCCAAAAGACAAAACAGCTCCCAGAGAGAGACTCTCTATGTTATCTACATTTGTGTCTTCATTTTTATACATCTCAGCAAGCCTATGAGTGAAGTAGACATCATCACTGTTTGCTTTTCACAGCCTAGAATCTAACTTTTTTTCATTAAACTGTTCCCATTAGGCTGAAAGCAGCACACTGCTAAGAAACACACTCTTGACAACAAGGTTCTTCAATGAATTGATAAGCCAAAAAGCTAAGCATTCAAGTCATCCTTTTGGCAGCCACCACAGAAAGCCCAACAGGACAGGGACATTTGGTGGCATACTGAACTGACTCCTGCAGTGCTAACTATGTCTTAAACAAGAGAATAAACTTCATTCCACAACAGTTAAACTATAACCTTCTTAAACAATGCCCTGGGTACTACTTGGTTCTTTACAGTCAACTTTGGTTGAGATCCTTTAAACAAGCACTGACTGCTCAGAGATATGCCTCTAAAGACAGTTAAAGGAATTCAGGAGGGATACAAAAAGCTTAGCTGGGAAATATAAGTAACCACTGAGAAACTCAAGTACAAAGCACAGAGAGGCTGTAATAGCCTTAATTATCCACATTCCCCTCTCATAGCTCTGTACTTAAGAGCCACACCAGAAAGATTTGAGTGTAAAAGCCACCAAGCCTCACCTGCCTATATAAATGAAGTAAAAACAATCACTTAGGACCTTACTCTGCTTATGCAGCTTTTCACATTGCTCTGCTAAAAGCAATACGATGGCAATTACTGAATGCCATGGCAGGGCTCACAAACTGCTGAAAAAAAAAAATACTACTACAACATAATGGTACATGATGGTAGTTAAACCATTCACATTTACCAGTTAGGAGCACACAGATGGTCAATTGCTGACGTTTGGCTGATGAGCTGCTTTGCTAAGCCACTGTAACTCAGGATCTTAGAAATAAATGCTAGGAGCTCCCACTGGAAAAAAAAAATGAAAAAGAAAGAAAACCAAAAAAAATAACACCCAAAAAACCAGGAGTTTGTGTTCCTAATTGCTTTGATGCATTTGATTATCAGGCCTCAGTAGGAACTGTGTTGCCCTGCAATGCTTCAGAGAACTGGCATCATGTCTTTTACTAATGCTTCTAATGAGGCTTTTTAGCCTCTGTACTCAGCACTAGTAAGGCTGCACCTCAAACTTCTGGGCTCCTTGCTTCAAAAAGGGCATGGAATTGCTGGAGCATGCCAGAGAAGGGCAATGAAGCTTGTGAAGGGCCTGGAAAACAGGTTTGGTGAGGAGCTGCTGACAACTGGGGTTTTCAAGGCCAGAGAAAAGGAGGTTGAGGTGAGACAACCTCACTTTACAGCTCCCTGAAAGGAGGTTGTATTCACTTTACAGTTCCCTGAAAGGAGGTTGTAGTGAGGTGGGTGTTGGTGCCTTCTGCCTGGTATCAAGAGGTAGGACAAGAGGAATTGGCCTCAAGTTGTGCCAGGGGAAGTTTAGAATGGATACTAGGAAAATTGTCGTTACTAAAAGAGTGGTCAGGCATTGGAACAGGCTGCCCAAGGAGGTGGTGGAGTCACCACCCCTGGAGGTGGTGCAAAACCTTGTAGAGTTGGCACTGTGGGACATGAGTTAGTGGCCATGGTGGTTTGGGCACAATGATTGGAATAGATCCTTAAGGTCTTTTCCAAGTGAAACAATTCAGTGATTCTATATGTGCTCTCTGACATCCTGTGGTGCACCTTGGTGCCATACCACAACCAACTTCTGAAAGCTGTTCCATTTCTTTGGTACTTAAATTGTGACTCAGACACGACACACTGAGGTTTGCAGAGCCTAGAGGCAGGGTCCCAAGCTGTTTCACAGGACACTTCCCCCCTCCATACACTGGAGCTGACTGTATGCACACAGCAGTGTAGTACAGAATACTCAAAAAGTGAAGATTGCTCCACATTTCCCCCA